>VWPV01028053.1:0-176158 GCA_013389885.1 Geococcyx californianus
GAAAATTTTATTTTAAAAAAAGAATGTATTTGATTGGTGAGGGGGCAGAAAATGTTCTCATTAATCTCCAAGAAAAGAAAATGTGGCTACATCATGCAGTCTTAAAATTCTGAACCAACGTTCACAAAAAATTCTTCTACATTTTCTTGCAGAATATCACACTGGAAGAATGCAAATTGCTAAACAGAGGCGTAAGTGGAATGTGAAGTCTAAAATTCAGAATAACTGATGAACCGATAAACATAAATTAAGCAAAGAAGCAGTGCATTCTGTTTAAATGGAGTCTTAAACATCATTTTAAGAGTCACAACTCATTCTTCAGTTATGGATATTACAGTCACAGTATTTAGGGCTTATTCCTATGGTATGCCGCCTGGTTCGTGATGGATGTAGCATTTTCTTTGAGGTGGACAACATAGTATTAGATATCTCAAAGTAAAGAATTATGAAAGTCCTTTGGGACCTCTGCCACAATTTGTTTGTATTGGTTAAGTACTTCAAAAGGACAGAACAAAGGTAGAAAATTGTCAAGTTAATGAAAATGGGTTTAAAGAAGCTTTGAAGAAACACAGCACATTATATAAAACAACAGAAGTTTGTTTTATTCACTTTTACTCTTTAAAGATTTTCATGTCATAATCCCATTCTCTCCTTGGTTTTGCCTGTGCGTCTTCTGTAATGATGCAACTTAAGAAAAATACCTGTGAACAGTCTCTACTCCAGACATCTCCTATTCTTATGTTGAAAAATACCCCAAACTTCTGAAATGATGCACTCTCAAATCCAGTAAAAATTAGTTTCCTACATGTAAAACCTTCCAGAATTTATAGCCTGTGTATTTCTTTCCATTATGAGCAATGAGTTCAAACTCCAAATAAAATTGCAGATGAACTTAAAAAAAAAAAAAATCAATTATTTGCCAGAGGTCATTCTAGGAAACCCAAGCTATATGTTGGTAGAAGGATCAAAGATGAACTTTAAACTCTGAAGTTAGATAACTTCCAAATGTACAATACTGTATAACACATGAAAAGGCAAGTTTCCAGTATTGCTAGTATAGTTAATGCAGCCAGCTATATTTTCTAATATTATCTATTAATTTCTGCATCAGTCATTTCCTAGCACATAATGTCTATGACCATCATAACTATATTTTTGCACAATATGGTGCGTATTTTTCCCTGTATATTTGTAATGCATTGAAGCTTTTGATTATGGAGTTTATAGCCAAAGGTTTAAAAATAAACGTTCTGCAATCCTTTTTGTGAAGCTAAAATACGCTTCATTACTTCTGAGTTACCAATGGTGCCTAATGCATTCAAGATAGGGAAAACACGACAAACAAGAATTTTCATTTAAATCAGATTGACATTGTAATGGAATGTGGCCTGTGCCTTTTATAATCTAATCCTATGGCAGGAATATAGATGATTAATATGAAATTATAATTGCTGTAGCAGTACTGGTTTAGAAATATAATCCTTTCTAATGCTCTGTAAAAACACTTCCAACAGAGGGGTGGGGTAGGAAGGAACAGGAATCAATAGCCCTCTATTTTCCTAAAGAGAAACTGTTTGATAGCTATGCCTAACTAAAAATGCCTGCCATCAAAATGCTTTGTTTGCCCACTCTTCCCTGTCTCTACTATGACCGTCAGACACCTCCAACTGCAAACACTGTTATAGAAGTGTTGCAGAAAAAGAAGTTGCAATGAAATGGCATCAAGGGTAGCAGTGGACGCTGACTGCACTCCAGTGCATTAGAGGCATACAAACAAAACTAGAAATACAGCTACACAGAGAGATTCCCAACTGGTTAGAAGTTTTTTTTTGTTTGCCAGTTTTGCCCCACTGTAATATTTGTTATCAAATAGTTTGAAGTGAGTGCTAAAGAAATAACACACCAGCATTTGTTTCCATCTATAGAGTTATTGTAAGCGTTTTGACGATGACTGCGTTCCCCACGGAACAGGAATGGATTGATTATTTTCCTTAAAGCCAATGCTACTTCAAACAGCTAAATTTCTTTTAAATACAGACACCTCAAAGAAATCCCAACAACTTAATCACTTTTGAAGAAAACTGCATCTCAATGTTTTGCTTCAATTTCTCAACACTATTCTGAATCCAAAAAGCCTAAAAATGAAGCGATGGATAAAGGGTAAGGGAATTGAGCTTAATTCAGAGTTTGCTTTTGCAAAGCAGCTGCTAAAACAAGAGCTACTTCATAATATTACCCTGCTGGTACATTAATTACTAAAATACAAATATAGAAGCACTGCAACAGCTGAACAAAGGATTGCTTGTTTGTTTATTAACTAAAAGTACTCCAAAACAACTGAGGAAACCCAAATATTACATCTACAAAGAATAACAGCCCCAGAGGCTGAAACTGTAAGTGAATGATTTTATAAAGTATTAAAGTTCCTCATTTACTTTGAGTTAGTTGCTGCTCATATTTGCTTTACAGCCAAGATAGACTGATATTAAAGAGATATATGTATTTTCCTGGACTTCAGCATCCATGCTATCAGAAAACAACTCAACTAAGTGCAATCCACAGGAAAAATTGCACCTCTAAGGCCTAACTTTACGCAACCAGAAAGGACAGAAAAGAGAGATGGATTTCTACTGCAGAATGAGAAGATTTAAGGTATGATTTCAAAAGACAAAGTTTTCATTAGAAAAATTAATTTAAAAAAGGCTGTTTATGAAAGACCCAGACTACTGTCTTACCATAAAAGGCTCCAGAATAGTTAGGCAAAACTCTTGTTAAATATGATTTGGACAGAACTGATCCTCAGAGAATGAAAAGGAGCCACTAAAGGATCCCTCCAGTTTCTCATTTCAATTATTAAGTTTTAGTTTTAAATGCTTCTCTATATTCCAGTTTTCAGTTACAACACACCAACTGGTATTTTTTTTAACAGTAAACATGAAAAACAGTAAAGATACCTCAAAACATTAAAACCAGAAAAATCTTCAGCTATCAATGATCTAAATAGATCAATCATCTAAACAGATGATTGTGGAAAATCATATTTTTATTTTTAATTAAGAAAATTAGACATGTGCTTTCATTATGCTCACCTTCTTTAGTCCAGTAGTGGCTTTTATAACAGCTATGTTTAGGGTGCTGTTAGAAGGTGTTCAGAACGTTCATTTATGGGAGAAAAAGAACGTATTTCCCCAACTTGTACTTTTAAAAAGTACTCTTAAAAAATCTTTACACTTGTAAAAACTATAGGAGTACTACAGTTCTTTAGAGGGTGCTATCTATTTACTATAACACTCCTTGGTTTACTCAAAGCCTCCAGATATTTGACAAGTCATGAATAAAAGAGCAAGCACTAATGCATGCCCTTGAACTTCAAGGTTCACTGTTGAACTACAACATCCTTGGTTGTTTGATAACATTCTGGAATACAAAGAATTGCCACAGGAAACTTATCCAAACCCAGAATCCCAGGTTTAGACTGCTGCTTTAACATTTGAAAGAGGCTGTGTACATCGGAATAAAATTTTGAGAGATACACAGTCTTTATAATAGTCTGCACGGTTTTGGCAGTCTTCACGTACTGATGGCCACCAGCCCTATTTTCTTTGCTTAAAAAAACATTACTGGCACATTGTGCAATAAAAATGATGACATGTTATAGAAATGATAGAATACAAATTGGTTGGTAATAAATTGAAATAGCCTAAGAGACATTATATCATAAATATGTCGAGAATTTGAGAGGGATATTCACTAAAAAGGAATTCTCATTTTGTCAGAAGAAATGTCTTCCCCTATAAATCAAATATCTTAACATTGTACATACATACATTTGTAAAGTCACACCTTTTGAAGGTACAAAATCTTTAATGAGATAAAGGAAGGAAAAGCTCTACATTTCATGTATGGAGGCCACTGTAACTGAGCATGAACTGAACATTTCACCTTTCTTTTTACTATTTTCTTTTAAGCTCTCCCTGTGTGATCGCTTACACGACGGCTCTGTATCTATTTGTGATTGCAGTATTTTGTTTTAAGGACCAAGGAACCAGAACTCAAACAGTTTTTAGCACAGTAAGCCTAAACACCCACACGCAGTAGAGTAGGATCACTGAAATCAGCTTGCAGGTTGCACTGTTAACAATAAAATATGAACTCCAAGAAATCAGGAAAGCAAAGTCCTGATCTTATTCTGAACTTCATGGTGAGGGTCAATAAGTTATAACAGACATATTATATTTTTGTATTCAGGAAGCCTTTTTGAACTTAGAGGATTTAGTCTTAACTGCAGTTTATATAGAGTGAAACAGAATAATTTTCCATACTATACCTTATTAGTGTGTTTTCTATCTATAGCACATATTATAATCAGGCAGCATTTAGTGACAAATCCTGATTCTAAAACTCTATTTACATTTTAATAGCAATTTAAAAGATTTGAAAACTACAGATACTTTCACTTTTTATCTGAAGCAAGTCAGACAGATGGTAAAAGACACTAGCAATTAGTTAGGTTATAAAGAACGATATTGAGGAAACTAAAAAAAACACTAACTTGAAATTGGTTCAGAAAAAACTACTAAAAATAAAGGAAAATAAATAAATAAATAGGAGAGACTTATAAGGGAAGACTACAAGTTAAAAATAAATTCTTAGTGCTAAATACTCTAGGAATCAAACAAAGTTAAGCTCTTTCTGCCCTACATACATAGAAGTGACATTGCAAAGGCTACGTGCATTACATCGAAGATTGCCTTTCTGAATACACTTGGCTGGCTAGAAAAAAAGATGAGCTTTCTGCTTGCCAGGTCTGAGAGAATATCAGTGCAAAACACTCTGTTTCGCTGCCTTATTGTAAATAATCAAAGTACGATTCTCATGTCATATCAGAGATGGCTGAATCCTGCCAAACTCAAATCAACAATCATTTTCATACTGATACAAAGTACCTGTAAAGGCTCTGACAGAGCAGAATGATTATATCTGCACACGTCACTCATCTAGAAAGCCTCAAAACTTACTTGGACTTCAAAATTCATATTCTCCAGAAATTTCTGGTTCATTGTCTCTGCAAATTTGTTGATAGCTCTCAGGAACACCCTAAAAAAAAAAAAAGATTAATGAATGCAATCTCAGGGAATCCATTCTGACCATGTGTGATACTGACAGAAACACAGTAGAAGAACCCAAGTTCAGGCATACATAACACAGCAGATGCAATTCTGTGCATATTATTTATAGTCTGTTATACATAAAAAATACTGCCACAAAGTTTCTTGATCTCCATTGAAAAATTCAGACAATAGAATGTCTTTTCCTCTGCTGCATTCTTGGAAAAATATTATTTCAAACACAATTTTACCTTCTATGTGACAAAACTGACTCACTTAAAAGAGCGTGATTGCCGCCTCCTCATGGGTTTGACAGCTGAAAGAGGCTCTTGCGCTTACATTATTAGTTAGGAGCTGCCACTGCATTTTCCAATTAAAAGATATTGAGTGCAGCTTTTTAGTTTTGTCATAGGAGGTGAGGGGAGGATGACACCTCTACCCATCTTCTGCCTCGGGCTGGTTATAAAACCACATTCACAACTGTGTTCATATACAGATATGTCTTCCAAGAGGAAGAGTGTGGCCATTATCCCTCTAGCTTAAAAAGCAGCACCTATTTATGCACGTTAGTAATTCAGCAAGACTAAGACACTTTTCTAAAGCTGATTTCTTTGTCTAAGTACACAGCACAGTACATTTATAATACAAAAATCAATTGTATCTCTAAATATTTATAACGTTTATTTAAACAATTCATCTTCACTCAATTTACAATTTAGAAAACAAGTGATCCATTTCCCTCCGCTTCACAGATAAGATTTTTAAAAGTTTTCAGTTAAAATACTCCTACGGGAAACCCTGCAAGGGCAAACATACTGCAAACTGAAAGAGACAAACACAACAATAAAACAATCCTAACTGTTCAAATACAGTGACTGACTCTCATAGGATCATAGAGCCATCTGGTTGGAAAAGACCACTGAGATCATCATGTCCAACCATACCTGTCCACTACTGAACCATCCCTGAGAAACTCATTTACCCATCTTTTAAACACCTCCAGGGACGGGGACTCCATCACCTCCCTGGGCAGCTGTGACAGAGTCCGAGAATCCTTCCAGTGAAGAAATTCTTCCCAATGTCCAGGCTAAACCTCCCCTGGCACAACTTGCAGCCATTTCCTCTCATCCTATCGCTGTCACTTGTGAGCAGAGCCCAGCCCCCACCCCGTCACAGCCTCCTTTCAGGCAGTTGCAGACGGGGATGAGGTCTCCTCTCAGTCTCCTCCAGGCTAAACAACCCCAGGTCCCTCAGTCTCTCCTCGTAGGACTTGTTCTCTGTCAACTCGCTATTGCCAATCAGGAGAAAGGTCCAATAGCTGCAAGAGACAGGTCCACCAAATCCCCACCATCTTAATGTTTAGCAGAACCAGAAAAAGCAATAATTCAAAAATCAGAATCATTCACAATGATTTAAGAGACCACAGGATGTCCATATGTTACTGTCAAAGGAACATTGCATCCTCGTGTCGGATTCTGTGTGTTCGGTTCTCCCATCTCAAAAAGATAATAAACACCAAGAGCAAAAAAAGAGGGGGAAACAAGCAAAAAATGTGACAAAGAAATAATTAAACACACTTAATGGACTGTGCTTAAGACCTGGTTTTTTTAATCAGAGGATACCACGTGACTGAGGAGGGGTACAGTAGAATCTATAAAATTGGAAGCACCGTGGAGATGACACACTGTTCACTATTTCTGATACAAGCAAACAAAGCACTGAAAACAATCAGAACATGCATCCAAAATACGGAAAAAAAGATAGCTGAGCAATAGTAGCATAAAAGCTACACACCTCATTTCTACAGGATGCTGTGAAGTTCTGCATTTTATACTGACTCAAAAGTACTTAGACAAATCAAAGACAAAAAGGAAGGGAGGACTGCTCACTGTCACTGGAGGCTGGGGGGACACAGCAAGACGCGTTCCTGCTTCCAGGCTCTGTTGTCACACTGTTCCCTAGGCAGCCCTTTATGAGCCACAACCAGAATAAAATAGCCAGTGAAATGAATCTCTCACTGCCAAAAAAATCCTTTGCAAGGGATAAATTCAGTTTCTTAATGAGGGAGGTAAAGCAATAGTTGAGCTTTTGGCAGACTTATGCCAGGGAATCATGTTTAACCACTAAGCAATAACCTGAAGAGGCACGCAGCTTCAGTAGAGCAACAGCCTGACTGGATACATTGAAATACTCTGTTATGAGGAGGGTTTTCCGTGGGGAAGAGTTCTTTGTGAAAACCTGACATCTACTTTCTTTCTATCCCAATAACTTTCCTCTGTCATGTTGATGTGATCAAGGGAATAAAGTAATTTATAAATGGTATTACATCTTCCCAAGTGCTTTATTTTCATGTGATCGGAGGGACACTGCAGTTGGAACCACTCCTCTAACTGTGGCACTGGAAGGTAACAGGCTTCCAGGGGTGTTGTGTTGCTCTGCTACACCATCCTGCACATTGCCATGAGCTTTTTTCCAGTGGTCTAGGGCACAGTCTGATCTTCTGAGACCAGCTCAGCTGATCTTGCCTGCATTAAGGGTCTGATCTGTGAAATGCTGAGTGTCATCAAATCATCTCAAGTTCAAGAAACCTAATTTTGCTCAATACTGTTCTTTTAGGCTATCACCGCTCTCCTAAACAACCGCTCTATAATCACAGAATTGCCCTGTGTATCCACTGCAATTCTAGCCTGCGTTGGTCTGAACAGGCTATTGTACCTCCCTTTCAGCCTTTTATGTGATCAAGCCTTATTCCGGAAAATGCGATTTCCTCTGCAAGCTGCCCCACACTACCCACAAGAAAATAAACCCATTCCTCCCTAATGCTTCATTCACATGGGTGCATTTATCTCCACAAAACTGCCTGATGCTTGACACAAACAGCTTAAGATTTTTCTTTTTTTAAAAAATGAAATTTTTTTTAAAAAGAGGATTCAAAAAAGAATGCTCTACTTTAAACAGCACAAAAAAATATACATAGCTAGGCAGAATCAGAGATGCTCACATGTTATTCTGTCTGTCAGCATCCCCATTACTCTTCCGAGTAGGAGTTTAAGGTCAAGGCTTTTTTAGTGTCATGTCTTTTCTGTAGAACTATATTGCTCCAGATTCTCCTTCGATTTACGAAATATATTTCTTAGCCACTCACGTAATCAAGTTCATCAGCTCCAGCTGCTCACAGAGCAGCATTTCATTTCACTCGGAAAGTCTCTTTTTGGGGTAGGAGGAAGGGTCCTCCATTTTTGAAACTGATTTGTTTCCCAGTTTCTGTGTATTTACACACTGCCCCAACACCTACAGTGAAACATGGCACCTAAACATCCTCTTTGGGCTGAGTCTGGTGTCCTGTTGATAGTCTGTCTTACATCAAAACCCCATACTTTTAGGTACTTTGTCCTTTAGAACAGAAATATTATGTGAGGTACAGCAGAAATAATAACAAACACACACACAATTTATTAGCGCAAATCTATCTCTTAATACAGACATATTTCTTCTGTGTCTTATTTAAATTTTTTTGTGAAGACCATGTGGTTCACCATACATAAAACCCCTAAGGACACCTGAAAAATACTGAGGTACTTAATAGTCAGTAAAAATTACTGCTAATATTAAAATTATTTACAGGATTCTATACAATATAATTACATGTAAGCTATCTTCTGTGAATATCCTTTCCATTCTCACAGATATTTTTGGCTGACATATGGGAATGACACGTTTGCAGGAAGCATGCAATACTTCCAGGCTGTCAAGTTCCAAATATTTTCATGCATTTGTATTTTGCCTAAAGCGTTTATCTATTTCTGTCATTGGAAGTCACTTAGACAGTAGGTCTGAATTCTATTCCTGGCTCCTGCCAATGCCATGCTGTCCTACCTCAATGATTTCATTTCTATGTGACTCAGTCTCTCCTTTTCACCAGAAAGTGTTATTAATTAACTAGCCGTAAGAATAAAGTTAAATAGATGTTTATAAAAGACTTGGGGATTTTGATGAAAACAAGAGAAAAATATAATTTCAATTGTTACTGAAAGGATATTCTTATTTAAAGAATTAAACATTTTTCTAAAAGCAGATATTTAAAGTCATTTGACTGGAGAAGTGATCGCTCCTTACATGATTATTCATATCAGTTATAACTGTCGTAATGGAGACAATACAGCTATAAAAGCAATAGTAAAAAAACCTGTGCCCCAGAACAGCTGAGAAAAACACAATATGTACTGTCTGAGTTCAGAAGAAGTTATTGAAAAAATAACCAGAAGGGATTGCCTTGTCACAGTGTAACATAACTAAATTTCCCTCGCTTGTATAACAGATCATTGCAGCTTACCTTCTCTCTGAGCTGGGGACTGCTGCTCAGTTTTGCTTTGATCTAGGTCTGATCTAGACGGACCAAAGGACAGGATCTTGATTTCTCACACAGATAATGTCATTAGGTGGTTTTTTGTGTTTAATGTTCTCCTGTCGCATATTCCATTAATTTTAATCATCGCACAGGGCTACAAATATGTTATTTCAGGTATTAACGATAACTTTTACTTAACATGGGATTGATTTCTCATCAGTTTAAATAACTGTGACCTAAAATTTTTTAAGTTGCTTCATCCACAAAATTTTCCATGTTTTCTGAGTTCATGGACACTGATGCTTTAATGTACAGTTCATAGGAACCAACTGGGGCTGAAGATTTATGGATGATCTTCAAAGGTCAAGGGCACAAGGTTTTGGCCTGGGACAGCAACAGAACCACCCTGGTTCAACTGTTGCTGTCTCTTTACCTTTCTAAATTCCAAATTTCTAAATTCTGCTTCTGCTTTGCTTTAATGTATTCTCAGAGAAATTTCTTTCCTATTTTGGCTTGAAAGAAAGCCCAATAAACAGAATCCTGGGCAATTATAATTAGTTTCAAATGCTTAGATGTATATTCTAAATAGGGATACAACAGTGCTGTAAGTTACTTATAAATAATTGAAGGGAGACAAAGCTGAAAATTTATGTCATCCTAAGATAAAAATTTGATTTCAAACTGATTTTCTCTCAAAAAGAAAAAACAAAACAGAGGGGCTGACATGGAGCAAAGAAACAATTTTGTCTTCATAAACAATACGTTGTTAATCAAAGTAGGATTTCAAGGCTATTCCTTCGAAGATGATGACTCTCTTTAACAGTAAAATAGGTCTGTGCGTTGTCCTTGCTTTTGAAGTGCAAATAGTTGATAAACCTCAAACATAGATCTGGAACTTCAAGTTATTTTTAGCAAACGAGTTAGAATCAGTGCATCAGCTCCTTGCAGCAAAGAGTTTTTGCAGCAAAAAAAAAAATATCCAAACCAAAGCAAAAAAAACCCTCCCAAAACTTAAACTGACATTGCCTGGTTTTGGATGCCTCTGAAAAAGCTGGCCTTTTTCTGCACCTACTTTCAGACAAAGAACACACCCAGCTCCACAAAATTATTTTGGGAAATTCTTAAATCAGGTACGATATAATAAACTTTCCCCAAATCTTGAATTGACCTTTACTCCGACTCTTCCGCATTAATTCTCTCAATGCAGGGGCCCAACAGCAGTGAGAGGCTCTGCTGTGTCTTTTCAAGTTCCCAAAAGCAGAAACTTTGGGAGTTCGTTCTTTCAGCTTTGAGAGGAGTAATCCAAACACTGAGGCAAAGTCTTCTAGAGCTGTGATTACACTGATGTAATGACAGGCAGAAAGAATTAAGTACAAACTTCTACTTGCGAATCAGGCACAGAAAAAAAAAATAAAAAAGGTGAGCTCTCAAATAATATTATTTCTGCATTGTTCTGAAAGCTTTCACTGAAAAAAAATCGGTAAAATTCTGGACTACGTGGGGTGTTTTTCAAAATCACATCTGAAAACCAATGAAGACATGGACAGTTTTGAAAACTCAGAACTTCTTCCCACAAACCCTAACTGCTTTTCCTAAAAAAAATATGGTCCCTAGATTGAAGCCAGGATCAGTTTGGCAGGTGTTTCTTTTTTTAATCCTCAAAGGCTGAGCTATCAAAATTTTAAGCACTGAATCGTTTACTTGAGCAGATACGGAATGTAAGTGGGGTTCCTTCAAAGTCAAGGAGTTCTTTTGAAGATCTTTTATGAGTTCTGAGAGCCCTGGTCTTGCCAGTACAGCAATTATATAAAATCCAGAGTAGACAATAGCAGAGGTGAAGTAATACTCCCATATAAATTATGTTGACTTGATAGCATCTTTATAAAATACTTTGCAGAAGCCACCTGATAGGTATTTTAACATGAAGCAAGCACAAAGGAAAAACATCTTAAGTCAGCTGATCCTCTTGTAGGCTTTCTGTCATCTTCCCTCTTCCTCCTCATGTGCAAAGCTATAAGTCATGTTAAATGAAAGGAACATTATTAGACTGGGTCAGACCCAATCCCAAATGCTGATCATTGACAGTGACTGAAGCAGCAACCAGCAATTATAAACTAAACCTGGAAGGTACAAAAATCACAGAAGAAAGACCAGAAAAGCAATCAGCGTGGCAGAAGAGATTAAAAATATAAATTTACTATTTCAGTGACCAAAACAGAGCAGCAGGAGGAAACCTGAGAAAACAGGTGAAAAGATAACAAAAATCTTTACAAAGCAACAGCAGAAATTCTCTCCTAATAATGTGGCAAGCTATCATTGATCTAGAAATGAACAACAATGCAACAGGGAAGCACTATTTTAAAACTTTGTAGCTATGTGAAACCTAGTTATTAACAGCACAATAATGGCAGCACTTCGGAAGGAATCCACTTCCATGGTAACTGGAAAAATATGACAAGTGGTGCAAAAATAAGGTAGTATAATTTAGTTTTCTCCCGTGTCTACTCAGTAACACTGTAGACTGAAGAAAAATATTTTGTACCATATATATTGAATTGTAAAGAAAAAGCAATTGTCATTGCCCTAAATTCTTTATCAATGTCCATCCAGGAAGTCTATCCAAATAACATGGTCAGAAAATAAGTGCTTAAAACCAACACCTATCTAGCTTCTAAGGTCTCATTTATAAATTTAGTTATGTACAATTCATTTTCTTGATTAGTATTATTTGAAAATTTATCCTGAATAGCTATTCCAAGCATACAAAAAATAATACATGCCATAATGTATCTGAGGTGATCTGACAGCAGTACAAAAGCAACACCTAGAGGAAGACAGGAGTGCGCTATTGCTTTGATGCTACGCAACCGATTTTTCCACGTGAAGTCTCGGCTTTGCCAACAATCCCTTTGAAGGCATCTTTTCCTTCAGCATCTACGGAAAGTGAATTTTAAAGATTGCTTATATCCCATTTAGAAATCAAAATACATTTTCAAAGCTGCATATTCGATACACATTTATGTCAAACATATGAAAATGTGATATTTAGCAAGGTTTAAGAGACTTCAAAGCTTGGCAACTAAGTGTAGAAATATCTGTCATAATGGACTCTAATATAAACAACTTAATTTGAAAAGTATTTTCATTAATCTTCTTTATATTGTGAGTGTCTCCTCACTTCAGTTTACTCTCATTTTTTGGTGCTGTCCAGCTAATTGCTTGCAGAGTAGAAATATTCTGAATTAAAATACAACTTTATCAATCACATGGTGTCTTTGATGCCAAACCAAGTCTGGGAATAAGATATGGAGCTGAAACCCAGATAGTAAACGTGAACATAGTGACTTCATACAGTTACATCAGGATGTGACACACTAATAAAAACTCTCATTAACTTCACTTCGGAAGGCAGTTTGAATAGATATTGTGAAACTACTTCTTCAGTCTTCCATGGATTTTCGGTTTTCACCATTTGACACTAATTTACTCTTATCGCACTATTTGTACTTATAATTTAGTCTTCATTTCTACACATTTAAGAATGGTACAGAGTTGATACTATGAGAAACATATTTTGATGGATGTTTCTAGGACCTGTTTCTAGAAATAATTATATAATTTCACATGTCAAAAGACTAAAATTGGAGAATTACATCAAACTAATGGATACACCATGGATAACACCGTCTCTGGGTTTTGATTCTTGCTTTGTGGGGGGTTTTTTAAGCAGCTCTGTATTTCATTCATAATTTCATCATAAAATTTTAAAGATAAAATATAGTATTAGGGCTTTACTTTTTCTTTCATTTGTTACATAAGCATTCTGCATTTGAAATCCCTTTTCTATACCTGCATTACATTTAACCATAGTACAAGCATCTGTGATTTTTCAAATATTCTTGTAAAAAATATTTAGCAAGTGAATATCTTTTGTATAGAACACATGATTTCTTTACTTTTACAGAAGCCTAGCTTTTTCAGAATCTAAAAATAAGGTCCATAATTACAGGTACAAACATCTTTATATTTGCCTCTGGCTTAATTGCTGTTCACTTGAGCTTCCTTCTTTAGAGCCAAAACTGTATCAAAACAGAGGAAGTTGCATTGAATCTGTAGATTATTACTTTTAAAAAGAAGATCATTATGCAGCAAATGTATAATACACCAGCAGCTTTATTAGTTGGTGTTGCCGTTGAAAAATATAAAAATAACTGTTCAAAAAGTTAAAAATGAGAATATTTTATATTTTTAATTTCCTGAAAATTTCTAAGATGTTAAGTGCTGGTCAAAGTTGATCATCAGATGAGGGGACAGAGAAAGGTTTCTCAACAGCATTTGAAACATGTAATGAAAATTGTGAATACTGAACTTGAATTTTCAGCGTTGTCAGTAGTGACATATTTAGAACAGATTATGTGGGTAGCTCCTTCATTATTTGTTTACTCCTTTGCACATATGTGGAAAACACTACTCATGGTGTTAATCCCCAAATGCTTTAGTGAAGTAATGTACCTGACAATAGACAAAAAATGTTTTATAATAGGCCATGCAGCAAAGAACCTTAAGAGTTTCTATACGTAACTCCAAGTTGCATCTGGGAAAACATCAGTTTTTCTTACTGATGTTCTGAAGACAGCAAACTAAAAAGTTTTTTTTCTGTGTTGTTCCCTCCACTGAAAACTTGGGGTTTAGTTCAGACCTGATGCTCCAGAAGCAGGAGCACCTTAATACCAAGAAAGATGAGGAACTGTTCAGTAGGAGTGGGAAAAGGATATCTCACAGCATGTTTTCTCTCTGCACTTTAGATAAAAGAATAAATGTCTACAGTCAAAACGTAACAGGCATCCATTGTGTACCAGAACCACAGTACGCAAAAGCTTATCTTGCTGAGCTGAGGATCTGCTGCAGTCACCACATAATCAAGTGTTTAGGTTCTCAGTAAGCAGATAATTCCACAACATGGGTAACAATGAGCAACACGCAGGGTTAGTGCAGAATAAGCATTTTGTAGTATTTGGTGCTAGCAAGACACAAGTGATTCAAAGGTAGGGTTACAGCAGGCACAACTAGACTGAAACACCGACGGAGGGAGAGATGCTCTCTGCCAGCCTTGTGGCTGACAGCAGAGCCCTAAATGTCTGCGTTAGGCTTATCAGCCACAGCTGGAAATGTAACTCTCCATGATAGTAAATTTACAACCCACAGTGAAACAGCTGTCTCTTCCCTTTATCTGTCTTCTTCTGTTTTTCCATTTGCCCTGTTACAAGTACTGACTTTAGCAGGGACTGGGAAAGACAACCAGGAAACAGAGCTACCGCGATTTGATGGAAAGGAAATACAAACCTGAGAATACTGAGACACAGCGTACCAAACACACCAGCAAGAACAACAATAAATAAATAAACACATGCAATGTCCTTTGCCTCTGAAAGGGAATTTATATTAAAATGGAAATTGCATTTCCGCAAGGACTTTTTTAGTCTCATAGCAAAAAACCAAATCTGTCCAAGGACGCATCTTATTCCTACACACTATTAAAGCAATGACAGAACAGCACAAACTGTTTAAACTTCATTTACACTTTTAAGCGTGTATGCACAAAAGAATATTTTCATTAGACATTTAGACTTGTTGCTTAAAATACTTTTCCATATATTAAAATTACCAGGTTCTGCACTATGCCCTAAGCCTATGTGTAAATGTGTCCTGGCCCCGTGAAAATTCAAGCCCTTAAGAAAAACAACTGCATTTTTGTCAAGTATGCCTAGACCAGTCAAAAGTTGCCAGAGGAAGATGAGATCTAAGAAAGGAATTACTTGGATAAAACTGATCAGCCTTCTAAATTCTGTGTTATTTGTGCAAAATAACTGCAACACTGACATCCAACCTTAATTATTATAAATTAATCTTAACTCCCAGTACATCTTTGACAAACAAGTTAAAATTACGTAAACTATTTGGTTTCTTTCTCTTAGGAAAAAAACTCCCAAACATCCCTTTTTATTATCTGTGAGACAAATACGGAACCAGGCGATATTTTAAGCAAACGGCTAAAAGCATAGCTGGATAGAATAAAACTGAGTTTTCTTCTACATGCCCTATGACAACAGAACCACTTCATATTAATATTCAAAGAATTAAAGCTAAGGAGGATTTCTCCTTCATTTTTGTAATTAAAATAGTATTCTTGACTTAAAAAAAATCTCATCAAACTGTTATAAATCGAACTCTATTACAGCACCAGTTAAAGGATAACACTACTCTTCTTAACTGAATTGGTGTAGCTTGTGTATAGTCAGATCCAGTAGTGTCTGAGAACAGTCACGATACCCACTGACAGCGATACATAAATCATAGCATTTAATATGTCTAAAACAAAAATATGACAAGCTTTCATTTCCACTAACGGATAGATGGAAGACTGAGAAGCAGATCTAATATTTGAATTAGTTTGGGGCTTTACTTCCCTTTCAACTTGAGATATTCTGTGATTCTATAAAATCTGATAAGTTGATAGTAGTAATACAGTTTGTAGCATCTCTCCCACAAATCCTTAAGCTTCTTACTTGAAAAAAGCATGTTTTCCTACATTCTGCCAACTGTGTTCACTTTCCTTTCTCTCCCATATTATTATTCTTGAATAATACACTTAAATTGTGACTGCCAGCTGTTCAGTCTTTCTCTGCAGAAAATTTAAAAGAAGGCAAAGCCCAACAGTCATTGAATCTGTTGTGAGTGCTTGTTACTTAAAGATTCAGACTCCAGCCCTCTCCCCATAATGCACAAAGCAACACGTTGTCTACTTCCACAGGACAACACTACAAGCTTAGTTCTTCTGAAAAGACTTCTTCTACTCCGAGGAAGAGCTGTTCGGAAACAAGTTTGAGAGAAGTGGTGTTTAACAGAGCCATTTGCAGGTGATCTATGCAGAAACCGAGGTCTGGAATCCCTACTGCCCCTTTCTTAAAAAGAAATCCCTACAGTCTCTTGCTAGGTGACACAAAGGAACTTTTTCTGCCTTGTTTTGTTGGTTGGCCAGGACCCATGTGATACCAACAGAATCTATAGTTCCTGGCAGACTGAGAAACCGTGAGGCACTCAGGGATGCAGGTGGCTCTGATTTGAAGCCATAATGAGATTTTTCTGAATTAATAATGATGCTACATGTGAGCTACATGACAAGCAGGTCTTGAGGGTGTAACAAAGCAGTTCATCAGCAAATAAGCAGGTATTTTTAGTATGTATAATGAAAGAAAACTGGCAGCATTTCCAGCTGTTTTGCCAAATACCTGCAGCGCTGAATCTTTCAAGTTAGACTTAAAAAGGGCTGGGGAACACTTGACTCTGACAGATGTCTGAAAACACACAGATATAGAGGTAATGAAAACATATTTTAGAAAAAGCCTCACTACTGGTGTTAGAAAATACCCTGCAGTGGTATCTCACATGTTTTTTTCAGAAAATAGATCTGACCTTGAAATGTACTAGTGAGCAACTGTTCCCTATTATTTTGAAATACCTAAAATGTAATGTCAACAATGCTCAAAAAAATGACTCAAATGGACACACAAACAATCAAAGTGCTTACTAAACCAGTTTAGATTGGACACCAATCCAAACTGATTCCAGGTGCTAACTACAATACCAGGTACTTTCAAATCCTAGCTGAGCAATTACGGTTCCAAAGCCCAGAGGAACAGAAGGAGGGGGTGTGAATAGTTCCCTCTAGTTGCTAACTCCCCTAACCATTTCTTTAGTCAGTGAATCTGACTCCCTGTGCACTTCATATTGACAATAAGGTATGGGAATTTCCTAGAAGGAATTATGTGCCTCTAAATTAAGAATATGAACAGCTGAGAGATAAGAAGACTACATAGTATTACCTAAACCAGCGAAGTGTTTCCCCACAAATGCCGTGTACCAAGGAATTACTGTTTTAATAAGCTATTAGCCAATAGTCTAAGTACCATAAGTGGAATAAAGTGCACAAACAAGCAGTAATAACTAGTAAGAAGGGTGCAGCAAGCAACCTTCATTAGAACAAAAGTTAATTAAATCTACCATGGAGGATCACAAAAATAACTCAGACATTATATCCTCATAATCTCAATGAGGATGATACTATTTCCCAAAGTGATCTGCCCCACCTAGCATGCCACGAAAAAATGTCCTTCCATTTTTGTCATTCGTGGAAGAGGGAGATAAAACAGAAGAGGGGGAGGTGGAAGTAGTTCATTCCACTTTTTGATTCTCAATTGATGACAGAATACTCCCAGTCCAGCGAGCGTAGCACACAGCCTCTGCCTCCTTCACATGGGCTCTGGGAGTGAGAACACGCTTTGAGAGCAAACAGCGCTTTATTTATAACAGTGATTGCAAGTAATTTGAGTTAATACATCCCACCCTGACACAGGCAAAGCTTGACTAAATAAGTTTAGTCAATTAAGCTTCTACTCCCATTCTTTAAACCCTCCTACTTCAGTTTATCCGGGACATGACTGTCCCTTCTCCATGTCTTTGGGCAGAGGTGTCTCCCTTCCCAAACTGTACAAACTCATGGTTTCTCTTTCTCCAATGAAAAAAAAAAATTTAAATTTCCCAGGACTTTATAAGTCATCAGTCTCTCATCTTTTCCCTTTATCTATGCCAGACATCTAACATTTAATAGAAATATTCCTGATACCACACATGCACTCTGTCTTTATGTATGAGAGTAATGAGCGTCCTGCTCCTTAGGAACACCTTTAACCCGCTAACAGGACCAAACCTGCAGCACTCATTCAGCTCTTCCCCTTCCTCTGTCTCCAAGTTGATGCACTGTGATTTTACATTCCTGTATTGCAGTATATCCTACAGCAAAATTCCTCCAGTGCCCACACTCCCCACTAGGTACAAAATACAAGAGAGCATCTAGGGCAGACTGCCAGGCCCCGCTGGGTGCCCGCGGGGAAGAAGCGCCAACCACATTCTGCCATTGGCAGGGTGACACAGCAGACATGCCCTACAGCCTGTGACTAACGTATCTGCAAATTCAGAAAGGGGAAACTCTTAAGTTAAAATCCATTCTTCAGGGCTTAAAAAGGCCTGCATGTAGCCTCCTACTCAGAACAGTAACGTAAAACCTTACCAAAACTACCTTTTGTATTTTTTATTTACTTATTTTACTCTTATTGCTATTACAAAACACCTCAGCCTGACCCCTTGTGACTTTTTGTTTGCTACTTCTCTAGTTTGGAGTAAAACATGTTAATAAAACAAATCTAGAAATCTAAATTCTTCTTCAATTTATTTCATACAACACCCACAGCCCTCCCCCCCCCCAAAAAAAACCAAACACTTAAAAACCCCTCTACAAAACCAATTTTCTATAAAGACTGCAAACAAAAGTCCCCCCTACTAGTTGTTGATATTACATAAAATTAAGACATGAAAGTAAGATCAATAACTCATTTCCTTATGCAATCTTGGGAACAGCAACATAATCAAAGCGTACAAACAGTGCCAGATCAATTTAGGTAAGCAATGTGTTTACAGAAGCTCTGTTAAAGAGCTTCTAAATGCTTTCTTTAATGCCGACTTCTTTCTTTAAATATTTTACTTTGACTTGTCCAATGCAGGATAAGATTGAGCAACAAAGCCAGTCTTGACTAAATTGTCCCACAAAGTCAAGTCATTGGATCAGACAGAGATACAAGTAGGATGAAACTACTACCACTTACAAAATCTTACCTAGGATGAACACATCCACCTGTCTCTGTGCGTTTGCCCACCTCAGAAGAGGTGTTAGTGATCTCTCTGCATGAGCACTAGTGTCCATGAGTGACAGCAGGTGAGGTTTAGGTATCTGAGCCCTCACTGCCATCATCAACACCCACTAGAACTGTAATCCCCACTATGAATTACGGAACACAGAAAACTAAACCTTTGCATTTAACATCATTCCATACAGTAAGCACCATGGATCCCATCTGCATTGTGCTCAAAGATTTGGTCTTTCTTATGAGACCTGTTAGCAATCCAAGCAACTGTATCATTTTGGAAAGAAAATTTTGTTTGCATCACGATGAACTTCCTGATGTATTAGTGAGGACATTCTAACTCTGTGCAGAAATTGTACATTTAAGGTTAAACTAGCTTTTTGAAATTTGTCTTCTCTTGACTGCCAACATGGAGACCATATTGTTAAACACAAATTTGTTTTTCCCTTTTCCTTGTAAATGGACAGGTAGTTAGCTGCCTTCTTGGCATTCACCAACCTGGAATGATAACGTCATCTTGGGCAGCACAGGAAAACTTTTTCTAAGTTACCAAATTACTTCACTTTTCACAAGCACATGGAACACGAGCACTGATCCTCCAGCCCCATTTTACCTGTTCTGTACCATGCTCATTGCCATCCAGTCTGAAGGGTAAACATTCTTTCCAATGAGATCTTTGAACATTATGAATGTTTCCATCAAGAAGTCCTAGAAAACCAAAATATAGGAAGTTTGTGACTGTAACACAAAGTTGAAGTGTTCCTGCTGAACTAAGACACTAGGGTCCACTTTGCTCCCAGTGAAGCCAATGGAAAAATTCCTGGCGATATCAGTAAGCCTGTGATTGGATCTGGACTATTGTAAAACAGCAGCCTTGGATTCCAAATGAAAGCTAAAGGTCATAATATCAGTCTCTTAAGAAAAGATTAGGCATAAATGGATGCTAAGAAAAAGTTTTAGTATTTCAGAGTGCAGCTGTTGAATTTTTAATTAATTAGCAACACTCTCACTATACATAAAGAATTAATAGACTTAAAAAACATAGGATTTTTTGCTTAGTCCATTTAGTCCAAATTTAGTATCTTAAAATAAAAATTGAAGGCAGTGACATGAAGTTTTCAAACAAAACAACCACTATTTCTTTTCCTAGAAGTATTTAGAGACCACTGTATAATGAACTTAAGTAAAACAAACACAATCATTTCAGGTCTGTTTCACACAGATCACAAACATGCGGTTTTACCCTTGAACATCTAAGCAAGTCACCTAGAAGTCTGCAAGCTGAAATGTCATCATCTATTACCAGACCTCACAAGCAGCTCTCTGCGAACTTTGTACTCTTTCTTGTCATATTACTTTAGAGCACCAAGTGAAGAATAGCTCTCAATGGCATTATTTGAAAAGAAACCTTTGTCATCTTCAGTGATATATTCTTGTGAGATGGGAAAAAACAATAAGACAACAAACCTTTACAAACAGCAAAAGCTATTGTACATATTGATGTTGTCTTTTTTATTTTTTTTCTTCTGCAGAGCTGTTTAAAGCAGCTTAAGGACTAAAAAAAAAACCTTCTAGGACCAAGCACTCAACCTGCTTGGAAGCTGAAATTACGTTAAAATACTGTTTCAAGGAAACGAAAGCACATGAAGAATTGCAAAAGTGACTCCAGATTTGATTTGTTAGTATTTGTGTTATGGCACCACTCTGACTTGAAGAAAGAAAGGAAAATGGACAAATTTTGCCAACTGAAAATATTACCTCCACGGACAAACGGTAGATGGTGTAATCAAAACCTTTGCCAATATCCAGCGTTTTTTTCAGACTTATGTTGCAAGTATAAAAGGACAGACTGAAACCTTCTAGAACACAGCGACCACTGGCACAAACTAGCCAAGGCATCATTAAATTATGCCAGAAACAACTGGCATAAAATGACGGATTGCAATAATAAGGCATTTACTGCATTTACTGATTTAGCATACAAGATTCTCAGGAGAAACTGTAGACTGAAAAGTGAAAATAAGAAGTGGAAATGGGTCACCATGGGCAAAACGAGGAGCGAGGGTTTAGTTATTTGAGGGGTGGGTTTGAATTTCTTTTCTTGTGTGGGTTTAGGTTTTTTGATCGTCTGAACAGGGTAACACAAAGATCCCATTACTTATTCTTGATGATTGTAGTACCACCTCAGCGCTAGGGTGAACAACGGTGACATTTATATCTTTCCAAGTTTCTGATTACAGTATTGCTCAAGGTCAACCTCGGAAGAGGGAGGCAACACAGTGACACAGAGGCAAAAACCATACAGAAACAAACTTCACTCTAGGAAGAATCAGACAAGATGCTCCAAAACAATACTAGAGATTTTTCATGAGGAATAAAATACTTCAAATTATTTAACATCTCCGTGATTATTCTGTACTCACCACTAGTTCTGAACTTGTCTGGAAAGTTTCAATGTAAACTGAATAATGCTGGTTGTTCATCTGGTTTAAAATCGCTGTCATGCACGCCACAAAATGACTCTGAAAGAAAACCAGACAGAATTAACATATGCAGATTACTTAAGGTATTGGATCATAGTCCTTCTAAAGTTGGACTACGCTAAATGCCTAATGAATCCTTTTAGGAATGTAAAAAAAATAATAGTCGAGCTTTTGCAAGCCCAGTTGGAGGAAGCCTACGAGGAACTCAAAGAATAATTCAAAATGTGCCCTGACAAGGGATAGGCTTTGGTGAGAAAGCTGCATCAGTTATGAAACGCTACACGGAACCACATGTGGTGACTAGCAAACCGTATGTATCAAGTACAACTCAATATTACCTTAAGATTCCTAAAGGACACGTGATGATGTCCACAATTCTTCCATTAAGAATTCAGAGGAAAAAAAATAGGTTAGCAACAACATTTTCTAATCATAAGCTATTCAGAGGAAGAAATACTGCAAGAAAGGACATTTTTTAGATTCTGTAGGTGTTTAAGTAGCTATTTCAGAGCCCCCAAAACTTTTGTGGAAATACTATTGCTGTCACCTCTCAAAACTTCTCAAACTTCCTCAAAAGGAAACAGTTTTTCTCAATGTTTAAAACAGAAATGCTGGAAGATATAGAATGATTTCTAATCCTAGGTATTCACTGGAATTCACTAAAACTTACAAAGATAATTATCTGTCAAGCAATAATAGGGACCAAACTGATTTGCAGGTTTCCTTTAAAACAGGGAAGAACCCAGTTTATTGATACCTGACAAAATGCTGAAGTTTTACTTATTGTTCTAAAAGCGAACCTGCTTTAAATTCTTTAATTTT
Source organism: Geococcyx californianus (assembly GCA_013389885.1). NCBI lineage: Eukaryota > Metazoa > Chordata > Aves > Cuculiformes > Neomorphidae > Geococcyx > Geococcyx californianus. The sequence continues at coordinate 22,520 of VWPV01028053.1, forward strand.
ATTAAAATAAGAGATTATGAATTAGATGTGCTTACAAAATAATTTTCTAAATTTACTTGAGCCTTATCATCATACAGGTCAAAAATTGATAAAAGGGACTCTGAGGCTCTCTGACCAGAATTTAGTTTCCACCTGGTACTGACCGGATTCTCTGTTTAGATCTGATTAACTTTATACTTCTGCTACATCAGAAAAGCAATGAAGGAACACAATATCAAAGTATCTGCAGTTTATCATACCCAACCATTTTGTCTACCCCTTAGAGAAGGGAAGCTTTGCTTAAACTTCAGATGATGGCCACTAGAGGTCTTTCACTTTCCTATGTTAGCTGCTGTTCACTTTGCACTGCCTTTTTTTTTATTTATTTATTCCTACGTGAACGGACTCAGCACACTTCTTGCACATAAACAGTGAAAATTACAATCTAAAGGACCTACTACATCTTATTTTGGAGTAACATTAGCGCTAGTGAGAGGCTTGCCTACTTTTCAAGGCTAAGAAGACAGATTTTCTTCAGGTAAACCAAAAGCTTTCAGGTAAGGAATCGTGTGTTCTCGGGTGCTGATGCTCTTCTGAAAAGGAATGCTGCCTTTCCTGCTTTACTAGTTCACTTTTAGAGTTGTGGATCAGATGAATCTTTTCTGTGATTTTAAATGCGTAGCTGAAAGGGATAATGAATTGCAAAGGTTTCAGTAATGAAATTGTATGGGGTTTTTCTACTGATATCTGAATAACTGACTGAAGTTAGGGAATTGTACTCGAGAAACAGCTTGTATTTTTAGTAGTTAAACATTTGCCTCAGAATGCCTTCCTACATTCATGTTAAATAATCACTTCTTGAAATAAGCAGCATTTCTTGACAAGCTTTAAATAGATTTATTATGCTGCTTAAAGGCATGAAGACTTGAAGAAGGTTATTTCTTTTGTTGAAACCAACTTTTAAATATGACTAGTTATATCTGTGATAATGGTAGAGCATGAATGACTATTTTTAGTAACAGTGTATGGTGATTTTAAAATTAATAGATTATACATGTTGATTACTGAAAAAAGCCATAAACAAAGATCACATATTGCTGGCCAGTACCTCGCACCAAATCTGTCAAATTCACAGCAGTAGGACTGAGTGATACATCAAAAAGAAGGTGACAGTACAGCTGGTTTGCTACAAAAACTTCCTCCATAATTTCCCTGTAAGTGTACAGCAGGAAAATACACATTTCGTTTTTTAATTATTCTCTTGCCAGCAATCTTGACTATTAGAAATTAACTAGGGGCTTCTTTATAGGGTAAAATCTTGCCCCTCCCTCCTAATCCCCAAACGCCAGCAAGGAAGATTCGCTTCTCAGGTGCAGCCTCAGATCTCTCACGCGCCCACAGCATCACCGTTCTCACTGGTAGAACTTCAGTGCAATACAGGGCTATAAAGAGCTGTGAGAAAATCTGCAAATCTCTCTATGTATTCACTTAAATTCTTCTTTGCTGGTTAAGTACCTCTTAGTAGAGTGAGCATGAACTGCTTGAAAATACAGTAAGTTCTGCACAAGAATGATCTCTTACACTTGGAATACAGAATGTATCCTCACTACATGGACAGAAGAAATTCAGTCTAAACACACCTACAAACCAATCACCTCATGCTTATTATTCAAACGTTTATTTCACTAAGTTAAGCATGCTACGTAGGGATTGAACAGTATAAAACAGGTTGTGGCAGAGAAGGTGAAGTTCTTAAGGAAGAATCCTAACAGTTATTTTGGCAATGCTGAGGCTTGTTAGGATTTATCCTGTGAATCGCAGCAGGAAAGGTTGATTAGAACTAGGTCAAATGTATAGAAAATAAATGTTTGAAACTAAACACTTCACTGATGACAGAACACTAACAGAAAAATTAACAAAAATTACACTGCACTATTACAAAGAGATATAATAAAATGCATGTTTTCCTACTTAAAAACATTCATTTCCATTTAAATGTAAAAGAACCTGGAACAGATATAGTATTGAATTCTGATTTTTGAATTAACCAGTTGGCTGACAGTGTTTCAAAAATGGGTAAAGAAATAAGGAAATCAATAGTATGAACACTGCACTTCTATCAGCAGCAGGAACTCGAGTAAGCAGGTAGTCAAATCAAAATGTGAATGAGAGGAGATGATGTCTCAGGAAACATTGAAACTTCTTGTCCACTTAAAAAAAAAAGGAGAATTAACATCAAATTTAAATGACTGTAATGCTGCATGGCTTTAGTATAAACACTGCAAACCAGTGGCTAAGGTAAAAGAAAAGCTGTTTTGTTTGAGTGTATAGAAGCTACCTCAGAAGGGATCATAAATATATTCTGTAAAACAAATAAGGTTTTCTAAGGTCAAGGGGAAAGAACTGCAGGATCTTTTCCACTGTTGTTGAAGTGTGTTTTAGCTGTGGATGTGATGGGTACAGGAAAAGGAACAACTGAAAAACATTAGGGTCATATGAGTAATATAACGAACTTCAACACCTAGCAACTAAATCCCAGCATACTTTATAATAGCAGATGGTGACAGGTTGCCGTAGTAACTTCAAATAATACTAGCACTGCAAGAATAAATAAAGCAAATGCACTGGAAAAACAAACAGAAATAATGTAGAAGGAAGCTGCACTTGGATTCTAATCTCGCAGAAGTATTTCAGTGGCTGCAGGGTGGGTAATCTTCACACAGGTGTACTTCTGGAAGGACGAAGGATATTTATTTCATGTAGGCACTTCAGTAACATTAACCTTCATCATTAGAGTGCTTTAGCAGCATAGAGCCGAGTGTAAATACATAAACAAATGTACATCGTTAAAAAGCAGATAAAACAGAAAGATGATTAATTCCTAATAATTCAAATAATTCTGAAGACCAAAGATAATGTAGTTGTTTTTATATTCCCTTTTTAACAGAATACTGGATGGTTTAAATGCCCATGTTACCTTCCTTCACAGTTAATGTAAGGTAAGAATACTCCTTTACATACCACCATCCTCGCAATTCATAACACTTTATTGACTTATGATGGCTTATATTTGATTAATGCACAGGATTTTTTGTATTGGGCAAGGAAACTTATCCAGAAGATCCAACATTTTTGGGGTGCATAAAGTGATGATATTTAGATTTAATTCTGAAATTCCTCTCGGGTTAAGCCATAAAAGGGGTGACCAAGATTTTCTACAGGCCAAAAAGTTCTCTTTTTTTTTTTTTTGGTTCAGAAATACGGGCAAAAATCTTTCCGAAGGAAAAGCAATAGATGTGTTAGCTTTAATGTAATTAAAGAAAAGCTAAAAATCAAATTTTTTTACTTTGGAGCGCAAACAAGTTATTGAGAAGGCCTCCTAAAAGACTGTTTTCACAGAATTATTGAGTCATCACACCTGGTTAGTGTCATGAGCTAAAGAGCAGCATAAATACCAGAAAATTATGGAAGATTCTCAGTGATGCCACGAAGAACCACAGTGGTTCAAAGTCAAAGCCCTGAGAACAGGCATATGTAGATGGTAGCACAAACATCCTCATCTTACTACCCAAACACTGAACAACAGAACCCTGAAATTAAAAAAAAACAGCAGAATTTGAAGTGACCTACTAATGCAGTTGTTTCTTCTCCAGAAATGTCACTGCCAATGTGTCTGATGACCTAAACTACACTGTCTCTCGCTGTAAAAGTGTTAAAATGTAAACATTAAAACAAGCTGCCGTGCAGCAACCTACAATATTCATCAGATGTGTAGAGTAGGTCTGAAACTACCACTAGTACACACAGACTTGTAGCCTGCCAATAAGAGCATCTTACTAATAATTAATTGGCAATAACAGATTCACCTACTCTTACTAGGCCTGAGTTATTGTTTTTCCATTTATACATTCACACAGTTCATTGGTTCTGTCTTCTTGCCTTTTATAGCTGAGTAAACACAAGCTTAGGCATCCTGTTTCCACATCTTACTGACAGCTTTTGATTTCTGACTGAAAACATGCTGGGGTGATTTAGCTTGTTCTACAGTTTTCTTTACATTCATATCATTTAACAGAAAGGATCACAACTACAAAACCAGCAGATTACCACATGGAAAAATATGGGACAATTTTATAACACAACATACTGGAACAGCAGCTGTTCTGTAAGATTTAGAGATAGATTACAAGTTAGACAATCGAGGCAATTTTGAAATTATTCCATTTAAGGCTTGCAGACATAGATAAAAGCAGCAATACAATGCTTTACAATGTGACAAAAGTAGCATTTCTTCAGAATATATCCTTGGTAACCTATTTTTATTTATTTACTTTTAACTTTCTGTTCATTTCCCAGCACTACTCCAAAAACATCTTATCTTTCATGCCTTCCAGTATTTTTGTTGCTTCTGGGTTTGGTTGATTAGTTGGTTTCGTGCCAGAAATCCACTCCAGAATTTCCAGTATAGTCTCTGGCTAGGATGAACACTTTAGAGTAATTTCTTTAACTTATGCTTAAGCCTATGCTCAAACACAGTTGTGTAACTTACTCCTTTTCCCAGAATATTAACATACTGTTCATCTTCAAGGGGTCTGTACAAATAAATTATGGATAACATTATTTAGGCTGAAGTGAGAAGGCAATCATTTGGGATGAGCAATCATTGCTTGGAAATTGAACTACCTTGTCCAGAGCCCAGTTTCCAACAAAATCAGCTGGTTCACGTCCTCACTTAACCACAGCTTTCCCCACTCTCAATCTCATCTCTGCTGTATCAGATTAAATCTTCCCCCCTTGCCTTCAGAGATCTCTGTCATCCACTAATTGCTTCACCGCGATTATTCCAGCTTGTTTCCAGACTGATTTCACAGGCCAGAAAGAACTTCTGCCCTGGTACTCCAGATATCCACTGAGAATCCTGAGTATCCCAGTGCTGTCAGGCTGCTTATTTCACCAATTTCTTATTGCAAGTGCCATTCCACTGTTGCCACCGAACCAGATGTTCGGTCAAGTTGGCAAAGCACTGCTTGTGCTAGCAAGTGTCCCAGTGCACTCCTTCCCGCGTTAAAGATGATGCAGTCGGGATCCCATAGAAACAGCAACAGGGCACAAACAAAATACAAGCCAAGAATGAGATTAAAAATATGATCCTCAGTTTATTTACTGTAGTAAAGCTTAGACGGTCTCTTGCATTTAAAAGGACTGGAAATGAAACTGGGGATTTGAAGGAAGAGAGACAATGGCTGGGTTGAGCTGGAGCTGGGTTCCTGCCCAGAGGTGCCGTGCCTATGAGCAGAAAAACCCAGAGAGAATTGCCAGCTATATAGGACTACAAAGCAAAAAGCACTGGCTGTAAGGGAGATCAGCAGCTGGGTCGAAGAGAAAAGGGCAGAAATGAGAAATTTAAATTCATTAAAGTGCAGTAACATCTTTTATTTCTAAGCCATATAATTTGAATTTACACATATTGCGAAGATGAATGTCTTGGATGCTGATTCACTTCCTTAAAATTAAACAGAGCCACCTCCTGTATTCCCAGAACTAAGTCACCCTTTAATTGATTTTGTTCTTTTTCAGCTGCACTTACTGAAGACAGAAAAATTAAATTAAACTTCAACTGCATGATCAGAGATGAGAATAATACAATATACTTGTGAATGGCTAAAACAAAGCCTCATCATAATAGTTCTGCTTAAAACTGCTGAAAGTCATACAGCTCCAGAAACTTTTCTCTTGCTTCTTAATAGATCTCAGAAAAAGTAAGGCGCAATAAAAATAATTTTCCATAAGCTTACATCCATTACATTAATAAATCTACAAAAAGTATATGTTTGGGATTAACTAACAGCAGTCTCTAACGAATCCACCAAAACATTTTATTGTAAATTATGTAAGATGTTATTTTAGTACTTCTTTTTGAGCCATACGACAGCTGTACTTCAGCTTCCAAAACCACAACATCTTTTTACCATCAAGCCATCAAAATCTCACCAAATCCTGAAGATATTGGTGCTTTCACCAAGATATTGGTGGAAAAACCTTTAACTCTGTTTAGTACCAGACACTCCCGTGGAAGAATAAATACTAGTTTTGTTAGAGTCGATGCAATACAGCATTGAAACCTTTGCAAATGCCAATATGCAGCCACCCCCTAGGCTGAGATTAAAATCAGCAATGCCTTACCCGGCTGATAACCCTTCCACTAGGTCAGAGTCTGCCCTTTCACTTACAGCTACGTGAGCCTTAAGATCCAAGTTGTTGAGAAATTAAAATTATTTTAAGACACTAATCTTTTTTTTAGCCGTTGTAACAACCAGATAAACTTTTATGTAAGGAGCCTGGTACTTTTTCCTGGTATTTTAAATGTACACTAATGCAAAAGTGGTTTTAATTTGGCAGTTCCAATTGTAATTTTTCACTTTCCACATTAAGAACATTGTACTGCTGCTCAGGTAATTTGTTCAATTTTGTAAAAAGAACAATGAAACCACAGAAGAAATAATAAGAGTTAATCAGCTACTATGGCATTTACAGCTTTTTTTAAGTAATGATCGTTCCTCTTTACCTCTATATTTTAAATTTGTTCTGACTACTGTTCTTGTGGGTTGAAAGTTGTCTAACTACAGTCTGTTCTGGTCTGTGGAGGTGCTGAAGGGTAAACGAGACATGGCCAGCGTATCTTGAAAACAAACATTGGCTGGAGCCAAGAGAACTTATAATAGTTCCCTTGAAAGTAAACTTTCACATTCAGATTGCCTTAAGAAAGTTAACTTGTCACTTGGTTCTTTAGTAAATTACACAAAAGTTTATAAAAAGGTTTTTCTGGGATCTAGACAATAGAAATATGAAGAGACATCAAAATACCCCTAAACATCCTGAGCCTTTCACAAGGATCCACAGGATTCTTATAACAAGAGCAGAGACAAACGGAGATGCAGAGGCAATTGCCGTGCAGCTGCCCTGTTAACACCATCATTTACCACTCATTATAATGAAGTTGCTCTCTGTTTTCACAGCTACAGTAGGGGAAAAAAACAAGAATTAAACCAGATTCAAGCATGGGCATACACATGAGCTCCAATACAGACATGAATTTACACAGAGTGCTTAAAAAGAACTGATACTACATTAATAGACAAAGATGTAAAATGTACCCAGGCTGCAGAAATGCAGAATTCTCCATCGTGGAAGAAAGTTGTACTGACATAAATCTTGGTTTCTGTACCACAGCAGGCACACAATTTCATATCATTTATGTGTGTCATAACTCCTACACAGGATAAAATACTATACAGCTTTACAAGCCAGCTAGGCTGCAGAAAGGTGTTCTATGAACTTTATATTGTTCTGTCAAGTTGCTGTTCTTTGCCACAAATGAAAACAGGCACAAAGTGCATCAAAATCATGTTTTCATTTTAAAGTAAAACCAAAGAAGTAACAAGCAACAGCTGGAACAGCTTTATTTTGTACCTGAAATATGGAAAAAATTTAAATTACATTTAAGATAGGTTTATAATAGGGTTTTGATTTTTACATAATGTTGGGCTCTACTTCTAAACACAAAGTAAATCTTGGAGCCTGGCGAGTAGAGTAAATGGCTAAAAAAGCAAGTTCGTAGCAAATAAAAAACACCTAAAAACCTTTCTAAGAGAGAGCTTTTCATGTTGAATCTTGGGGCAGTTGGTGAGTAGAAACCAGAGGGAATACTCAGTGAAAGCAGAAAACCCCAAGGGAACACACGTGTAACATGGAAGGATTAAACTGAGAATTAGAGTGACCTTCTGCTGGGAATTCTGCACACTGCTGCCAACGAGCACGGGGGACTCTTTGTGAGGAGTGCCACCTGTAAGATGTCTCGGTCAATTTTGTTTCTCTTAAGAGTACCACAGAAACAAAGAATCCTGAAGCCATGATAATAGCTAGAAATTTACCAAAGCAGCATTGGCTGCACCGATAATCTGGGCACTTGCTCATCTCTTCTGGAGGGGTGGTGTTATACCAGCACTTTATACCTGGGCTCTGGCAGAACAAAGAATGCTCCTTTAATAACTCTGTACCAGCCCTATGAGAGCTGAATTTATTGCATTTTTACTAGAAAACTGGGATGAAGATGCAAACTGAAGTTTCTTTCAATAACTAAATCAGGCAAGACGCTTATTGTCCATCAGCAGAGCAACTGTTGCTTAGTTGCTCAATGACTGCAACCTAGGAGCCTCTAAATCCTGAAAATGCAGCAGAGCAAGATTGAACTGCTTCACATGGGCCACTCAGAGTTCATGTGCATTTTTCCCCATCTCTCTTCTCCCCTCATTCCACACTAAGCCAGACAGGAGAAACCATCACACAAGTGTACGACAAAGCACTGGCCTTATTTCCCGTGTTGGTGCTTTGTTTTTGCTGCACACATAAGCTGACACCTCTGCTACCTGGGCATTAAATCCTTCTGACAACAATTGATGTCCTCGTTTTGAACCTCAGCTCACACGAAACAAACCCCAGATATGGATCCCCCTTGGTGTAAATGTTGAATATAAACATAACGGTACTGTGTTACAACAACAGGTGTTTCCAAAATCAAACTGATTTTCCAAATTCTTGTAAACATGAGCATCAGAATATTTTGTGCTGCCGTGCCATCTGACCACATGGACTGTTTCAGAAGGTGACAGCTACAGGCAAGAGAGACAGTGCTTTCTTCATGTTGCTTTACTGTCAAAATATTTAGGGCTGTTTGTGGTGATTATTTTCATTTTTCCTAATCACTAAACTGGGATTTCATCTAAATCCATTATCTTGCTAACAAACCAGGATGCTAAACCTTCTGCATGTAGCAAACAGAAAAATAATGAGTGCAGGTAAATGCTAGGGAATTGCATTTCTAGCAGGAAACACAACAAAAATCAGATACAAGCAGGTTTAATCAATGAGTCAGAGTGTCAGAGAAATAGCAAATATGAAAACATAATGCAATACGCCTTTGATGTTTAGTGTATATATCTCCTAAAAATTCTTAAGGTTATTGTTTTTATGATTACTCCCTGCAATATAGAATGTGTGGGAGCATCAGTATAGATCTAACAACACCTATAGAAAAAGACTATGATTGGAACTGTTACAACCTACAGCACCATATGTATTAATGCTATTATATTTAACAGCAGTTTCACAAGTATACTACTGAAACTGTTCAAGAAAAATCTTATTAGATCATGGTCTATGGAATCATCCTTATTAAACCACTCCATTGAAACGATACAAAAGGACCTGTTTAAGGAGCAAGCAATTTTTTGACATTTTTAGTAATGAATATATTATACAATCACCTCTAAAGAGCTGAAGGACAGAACAAGCGTGTGGTAGATGTTATACCACCACGTACTCAAAAGAATTTTCAAAGTATTATAAAAGAGCTCACTTCCTGACAATATCATTGCGGTACATTTTATAAGCAAATTCTTTTCTCATTTAAGTTAGCTTAAACCCCTTGAGCTGCTACATTGCAGCTTTCTAAACCTGTATATTGTGATTTATTGTGTAGTTCCTATTGAAACAAACCCCTCAGAATTACAGTTGCAACCAGACAATATTAAGTAAAGAGCTGAGAAAACTAGGGGTGATTCTCATGCTCTTGTTTAAGTTCAAAGGAATGTTCCGTTAAGAAGTAAAAATGTAACTTTTTCTGCTCATTTTTATATATATAAAGGATACAGCTAATATTTTATAGTTTAAACTAGAACTTACTAAACTGTAGAACTTAATGCTAGGAAATCAGTAGCATGGAGTATCCCTTTTTTCATAAAAATGAAGACAGCACAACATACGTACAATCTTTCCCACAGAATGTCTTCTACTTAGAAAACATATTGCAAAAAAAGCATTTACTACTATACCAAGGACATTTACCTTTTTTTAAATGATGCTCTAGTCATGCAAGATAAAACTGACTTTTATCTTACAAAAAATTCATCAAGGGACCTCTGAGATTGCTAAGAACGATAAACATTTGAATATTTATATTATTTTATCAACTAATTATAAATCATTTATCAAAAAAAGGCAAAGACAAAAAGAATTTTACAAGCAAACAAGAGGAGAAAGAATATCACTTATATGGCATCAATGTAATGCCAAATGAATAAGACAATAGAGAAGGAGAAAATCTGAAAAACAGGAACAGTAGTGGGACTCCCTTACCCCTTCCAAACTGTCATAAAAATCTAAATGACAGTGCTGCTCTGAGCCAGTTCCAGGACATTAGGTTGGACTTAGCAAGTTGCACAGCTCAAGTCACAGATGTTCTGGAAGAACAGAGTAATCAAGCATGAAAACAGGAAACCAATAATACAGTCACCAGGATTTCAGCGGAGAGAGAAAAAGTCACATTTTCTTGAATTCAAGTCACATTTTCATAGTATTGTGGATTGCACAGCACTGTGTAGGGAAGAGGTTCTTTGGTGGCAAAGGAAGTGAAAGAAACCCATGTGTAGGATGTCGCCAGCTGGCTGCCAGAGCACTTGAGACTGGCCACCGTTCGGAGCTGAAAACCCCAACCTCAGCTCTTTATCAAACCTGTGGCTGCTGCTGTCTCTTCCTCCTTTGTCCCTGGTGCTCCACCACAGCTCGGGGGCACATCAGTGTTTCAAGACAAGGCAAAGGAGGAAACAAGCTAATGTACCAGCCTATGTAGTGTCATGGGGACGCGTGAAATGTAGGAACATCAGCCTTCAGTCTGGTAACAGAGAGATCACTTATTGCACCAGCCATAACTACGTGAATCCCATGATTTTCTGAAAGTTAATAATGAAACAATACCAGGAACACAACATCTCTATTAACATATGATATTTAGAATAAAAGAGAAAAGTAGAGGGTATTCCCACTTAACTAGGTCATGCCTGTTATACAAGGATATACGTGCCTTTAGGCTGTCAGTTAGACAGCCTTATTCTCCTGCGTTATAAGGCGCTTTTTTTCTGGGCTTAGGGTGAGGACAACAACATGGCAATATTCACAGATTACACACAGTAAGAGTTTTGAAGGTTCTATCAAATTTTTTTTAAGGTGTTCTGTTTTGGTGTTGGTTTTGGTTGTTATTTTCACTTTACAAGACAAAAAATGAAACTGGAATGCATGTCTAATCTTTTTTGTTAACCTGATGGAAAAGAACCCAAGCTTCTCTAACAGATTCTAGGCTCAGCTTTGTGGCAATGGGTTTCTTATTCCACTTTATCTGGAAAACGTTGGGAAAACTGCATGTCCAGTTATGTTTGAAATAAGACAAAGCATATGTCTTATAATACAGGGATACATTTCAAAATTTCCATTGAATCAGACAGCTCTTTACCCAAGTTAAACCTGAAGCTATTCCCCGAATGACCTTTCACAATGAAATTATTGTTTAACATAAAATCTGTACAATTTTGTGGCAATAACTAAGGCAATGTACTGCTTGTACAGCATCATGGAGAAAGGAAATAACTTCTCTAAAATTACTGACATCACAATAAACAGGTCCCAGGAGAACACCACAGGAATAGAAAGACCAAAGTTGTTCTCTCTTTTCAGGGACACTGCAGCAGGGTGGGCGATATTACACACTATGTAGCCACTTCAGAGCATTGCTGTTCACTTCTCCAACTCACTAGAGATGCTACCATCATGTAAAACAGACATTTACATAGGCCATTCAACATTCTTACGCTTAAAAGAGCACAGAAAGCACAGGGAAAGTGATTTTAAGTAAGATGAATTTACTGTTGCGATTAACTTACATATGACTTTTTAACGATTTCACATATTTCACAACATATGAGGAACAGGACATTCTATTAATTTGTAGAGCCTACTACATGATTCTATCTTCCATTGAAGTTTACTGCCTTCACTTGTGGTAAACTGTACAATACAACTTTTTTTGAGGATACTTATTTCCATGTAGATTTTAAGTTACACTTATTTCAATTCTCGCATTTAACTTCTGGACTTCTCCAAAATCTCAGCCTGAGTAAAGACTGAATAATAAAAAACCCGACACTGAATGACAAGCAAGTGCCACGCAGCTCAGGACAGTGCAAATTTGTGGGAGGTGTCTATCAACCATTTACTTTTCTGACTATCTAATAACAATTTGCTAGCTAAAAATAAAATATGAATTTATAAAATCAGTTATAAGATACAAATATTAAGAAATAACTGACATGAGAAAAGGTGAGGAAACAGGTTTTGTTTTTCCTTTGACATCCCTGGGACGTATGTTGCCCAGAGAAGCAACTGTTGTTGTTACTCCAAGACGGTTCAGAGCCCTTTGTGTGTTCACAGACCTTGTTCTTCCCTTTAGCGATCACACCAGACGGTCATTAAAGGATGACCCACCATCATTTCTGTTCTGTCCTCTTAAACTCAATAGGGTTATGCGTTGCCCAAGAGGTCAGTGAAATACTTGTCTACACCTCTGTGGTGTTTTATTTTGTTGGGTTTTGGTTTGCTTTGCTTTGTTTTGTTTTACCAGAGTTTCACAGCTGTGCCTATTGGGGGCAGACCAGACCAGACTAAGCCAAAGAGCCAGGTGATTCTAAGTGCCTCCAGTAAGACATAGGTACATACATACATATATATATATGTGTGTGTATATATATATATATCGTACTTGAGCGTGCTTTGAGACCGCTCGTGCCTGCCCATCTCAACACATACTAACGTATAAGATCACTTCAATTTTTTTCTGCCGTTATACTGACTTCCCTATAAATAACATATGGATTTTATCATCTCACTACATGCATTAAAGTCACCTAATGATCTTACTGTATTTTATCCTCTCAACGTTACACATTTGCACAGAACCTGCTTCATCCTCTATTGCCATGCTGTGTGCCAAAAGACCCACAGCTATGGAATCTCAGCCCTCAACTTTAGAACATTGTGACATCTTGATAATAACCTCTAACCACAAAGCTTCATTTTCTCTATGTAGGCATTTAAAAACTAATAATAAGGGATAGCGAATATTATCAAGATTAGGAGCTGAATATAGCAAAGCAATTAGTTCACAAAAGAGGTACAAAGTTGATAGAAAAACTGTATTTATCCTCCTATTTTTTGGCTGTTTTTAAGATGTCACCCTCAACACTTCAGTCATTGGGCAGATTTGGGTTCCAGCTGAGAGTCCAGTCCCTATAACTCAGACCTTTTCCAGCTTACTTCACTGACGTGTAAACAAGTTCTGAATAAAAGAGATAAGCACATTTTCCTTCTAAACACCAAGGGACAAAGATACTTGTTTGTTTCGAACACTCCAAAGTCACACATTCTTCAGTACCGGTTAGTACTTGGACAATTTTAAACTCTCAGAACCTGTCCTAAATCAGCAATTATAATCAAGAAAGGAGATAAAAGAATAATATTTGAATAAGGAGTGAAGAACAAATCAACCAGTTGTTTGTCTTATCCAGTGGGACCAAATTTGACTGATTTGTCTTTCTATTGTTTTAAAGGAGGAAGATTCAGCCATAAATATATTAAAATAATGCTACACATGGCAATAATGCTGTAACTTCAAATTGGTATTTCTGTCAAAGAATAAGCAGCAGAGAAGCTTATTTCCAGTGCCCGGGGCTCCTTACATTGGGAGCGGTACAAAGCTCAGAGAGCAATTGTAAGGCTACATTATTTTTCAGGCTGCAAATAATTAACTGAAGTGGGCTTTTTTCAAATCCTCTCCTTGCAAACAGCAAGGCTTTTGAAAACCAGCTTCCCCCCACCTTTAGAAAAGGTAGCCAGTCAATAACAATACTACAATTCAATTTTAAAGGCACCTGCCTTTAATCAACATTGAACCACAAAGCATTAAAATATACAGGATTGAAATGTCCTATAGAACGACAGAATAAAGTAACAGGGAATTATGGATAAACACCGGACTGGAAACACGACTAAAAAAAATTGCCTTCAGAATGCTCATGAAAGTATCTAAGCCTGCAATGATTCTCTTGGACTGGAAGATATGCACTGCACGACAGATCAGATCCAAGCAGAGCAAAATATAGCCTTGTTGTCACTTCCCATAATTTATTAGCAACACCAAGCTGTTGAGTTGGTAAAATAAATAGCCAGTCAGGACGGCAAGTGTTGTGGTTTTAAAAAATTGTGAGATGTATAAATCTGAACTTTGGGGCTCCCTAATGCCTACACTACGGACAAAATGAAACAGACCTAAAATTTGCAAATGCAAAGCCGAAGAAGAGAACAAGCATGATCAAACATCGTTCTATCATGTAATTCTCATGTATTGAATTGTAATCCTCCAAAATACATGACGCTCAACTCTCCAGCACCGCCAGGTTGGTGTAGTTTGAAGTAAAATGACTTGCTACAGCAGGATTTGACAACAGAGGTTTCTCTCTTGCTCTGCTTTTCTCACCAGTCCCTCTCAAAAAATAGTAATTCTGGCTCACAGCAGGTTGAGGACTGAATGAGACAGGATTCATACAGCAATCCAACTACCAAGCTTATTGAAAATTATATCACTGCCTCTTTTTGCAAATGTTCAAAAATAAGACACACCAATACATGAGACTTTTAGCAGACTACACTACAGAATAAAACCTGAGAAAAGACTCCTCTGATATTGAAAAGCATCCGTGATCACAACTGTTATCAGATTTTCTCAGAGGAATCCCCAGCTCATTATATCTCAACCAACATTCTTTCTCCACCTGCAGCTTTTAGCTCCAGAACAGGGAGCTTATGGGAAATGTCATCCACTGAACACATCCTGCCAAAGCCAATAAGCATAATTCCAGTCTCTCCAGTGGATACTGTCAGCCAATCTTTTGTAACCCAATCTCCCAACTGCCATAATTCAGTTCCCCCACACTGGAAATATTTTTCAAAACTAGCAGCTGGAAGAAGGTACAGCAAGGTATATTCAGATACGTACACAAAATACAGCTCATGAGAACGAAATACACTGCCACTTGCATTTCTGATGCCATTCACTGGCCTGAAGGAATACAGGTGAAAAAGCCTAAAGACGTAGAATTTAAATTCCAGTCCTGCTACCATGATGAGATCTGGCACAGCCCATACAGTTTCAATATTTCTGTATAAACCCAGGAGCCATGGGAGAATGTATTTCAGCAAGAACCTGGCATGGTTTCTTCACCCAATATATCCAAAAGGTTTGTGATGTGCAACAGTAACAGTTGACTCCTTACATTTACTGAGTACTTCAATGCACTGAACTGGCAAAAAAAATTTAAGTTGTGGAGATCCAGAAGAATCACAACTGAAAACACGATGCTTACAGGGCACTACATACAGCTGCAGCACAGCAAACTGCTAATTATTTTTTGACTCAGCTTGGCTATGTCATTCTTCTTGCTCTGAAGTGATAAATTAATTGAAAAACAGAACACAGAAACCAACCGAAAACAACAGGGTTGCAGCAAGTACACTCAAAATTTGGTTTTTTGAAAGTAAATAAATATTATAACAATAAATACAAATGTAGAAATCAGCCTAAAGCAAGTTCTTTATTCTGTTTTTAAATGGTTTAGGATAGAAACAGTCTCTCCTGAAACTGAAATCTCTTCCATATGTCTCACATATCTCTAGATCAAAAGGGAAATAGCTCTTCCTGTACCACAGCAGTATTACGCCCGTAGTCTTCCTTTGCTATTCACCCAGCAACTCTATCATGAAGACTGTATCACGCTCCATACCAGCGGACAGGGACAGAAGAAACACTCCATCAAATACTAAGATATGCATGGGTAGAGAGTAAATACAGCCATACTTTTAAAAACACCTAATACAGTAACTTCTTTCTTCAGAAACCCAGAACAAATCTGCTCAGAAAATCAAAATTTATAAACTTATACACAAAAAACATAACACTTTTTTGGATTAAGTGTGTTCACTCTCGCTACAGTTTGCACACCCGTTTTAACAAATAAGGCAGAGTCATGGAACAAAGACAACACATCTTTACCCCTGGTTTACGCAAGCCTAATGCTCGACTCCTCTCTTTGCCCTCGTGTGCTCTGGGCTTTCTCACTGCACATGAGAAGACAAGTCACGGTTGTTCTAATCATATTCTCAACAGGTTCACTGAGCAACAGTTCCGACCTGTTAATAATACTTTCAGGTCAGCTGGGAGCTCTGCAGGAAACGATTATGCTATACCTCTCAGCCAGGCTTGAACTGCACCACCAAGGCAGAGACTCACCTATTTTAAATGGAATCACGATGTTTACTCTAGGATTTTATCCAGGATGCCTATATTCCCACCTAGAGAGCACTGCCGTACTGAGCAGCTTATTTAGAAAAAGTAAACTAGTCTTTAATAATCGAGTGATATGTTAGATTGACCAACAATTATTCATCAATACACACAATAAAATATTACACCACTTGGGGCAGGTGGTGTCCCATTATTAGGCATTCCATGTAGCTACTGAAGGAAAATACAGGAATTCTATTATCACGTTGTTAAAATGCAACAACACAGCAACAAAAGCAGTAATGTTTTATAAAACTTGAGAACTTTCTTAAAGAAGATGGAAAATTTTTTCCTGTTGTATAATTAAAGTCTTCCTGCGTGCTGCATTGATACCTTTAAGGGCACCCAGCCATCCTCCTAACCTTTCATTAATGACCAAAACTTAGCAAAGCATGCAATATCATTTTGCTAGTGTTTGAGTTTCAGTTTGAGTGTATACATTCGAATAGGACAGTTCTGTAGCTCACAAATAAAGACAGAAAAATCACGTTCAGAGTACAAAAGTCTAAGCAAAGATTAAGTTTCTTTTTCATAAAAGAAGCTTTACTTACAGGAAGATAAAAATTCCAATAAGGAAATAAATGGTTTCTATTTGTCTGAATCAGTATGATTGAAACTAAAGATAACTTTTCCCTGTATGAAATGGAACAGAATTCAAACTGCAATAATACACTGCTGAAGGTAAAAAAAATGGTAATATTTCACAATTAGAGTATGGGATCTTATTTTTATTCCTCTCTATGCCAGCAGTGGCCTCAGCTGGGTACTTAACTACACTGTGATGCATTTTAAAAGGTTGAAGTTATCACTGCATGCTACAGCCAACATATGAACGTAAGGGATATCCAGATCTCTGCATAACACAAGGTGCCTAATATTGAAAGAATTCCTGGAAATACTATTGTGAGCCAAGCACTGAAACACAAAATCTGTAATGAAATTATTTGTGTGCCATAAAAAAAGACCAAGTCCATCCATTTTTGTTGTGCTGAGGATAGTAAACAAGATCCAGTGGGATGATGGGAAGGGATTTTGTTAAGGAATCACCACAGGACACATCAAGTAGTGTTGGCTCTCCATCTTTTGTCTAGAAAAGATGCAGACTGTCTATGTTCAGAAATAAACAGGAGTGGCAAATATTGTAAAGGAAGAAGGAATTCAGCATGTATATTACAAAGAGAGGTGAAGCTTCTGGGAGTCCGAGGGAGTAAAACAACACTGCTGAACTTTTTCCACACTTACGCTAAGATTTTGAGATAACAAGCTGAAAAATTCAATCAATAAGCACATCAGATCTCCAGGTGTTATTACTTCTAGTTGTTGTTGGTATTCCACTGGAAAAAACAACATACACTAAGAAACAGGACTGAAATAACAATGATTTAAGGGACTAGCAGGAAGGGAAACAAAAAGATAAAGCAACTCCCTACTCTCCTCTGCACCCCAATATATAGAGAAGACTCTTCTGTTAATATAAGAGCAGCTGAAACAGCCAGAGCTCAAAAGCGTCAGGTAAGATACGGGCTAGCAGAGCAAAGGTGTCAAACCCCACATATTAAATTCATGGCAAACATTTCCTATAGCAGCCTTCTCAACAAAGGCACACAGAAGAAAGGGGGTGGCAAGGGGCAAACTGGCACCACAGCAACCATGGAAATGGAGCTTTTCTGTCTGCTGCTCAGGAAAAGTATTCAGTTTGGCTGCTATAACAGGTAGAGCTGTTGTAATCAGGCAAGCAAAGAGAAAGTTCAAAAGGTAAGTTTCATGAACACGTACATCTGTAACAAAACTGCTAAGGCTGCAAAACAGCGTTCTCACTCATACACACACAGATGTGCGTGGCTGCCTACACAGAGCCTACCTGTAGAACTATATTTACATATAGATATAGGTGGGTAAACGTTTTATAAAGCCTGAATATAAATTTACAGTAATCTAAGAGGTAATAAGGATGCATACTCACACAAGCATCAAGTACTTCCCTGGATGTTTTCAATTACTAAGAAAACAGGAGAATACCAGACTTGTATGAGAAAAAGCACTGAAACTTTTTGTTGTGAACCAGCTATTTGGACAGTTTCCAGCTCACCAACCTGTCACATCAGATAACTTCCATCTCCCTGTAGGCATTCAAGCACTTCTTCAAGAGAGGTTTCTCAGTTTTAAGTACACTTGTCTTTGCGAACCAACACTGGAATAAAAGAGCCCAACTTGTCTGCTATATATTCATGTGTCTGAATGCTTTCACTTTAGAGGAAAGTTGACATCACATCTTATTTCTTTGCAGTAAACCTCATATTAATGATTTCCCATATGTGCACCAAAATAAATTAGACAAACATATTCAAATTCATGAAGCCTTTTGTTCTGGAACAGCCAATGAAATGTATCATTTTGTCAAAGGAGAGGGTTGAATAGAGTAGAGTATATAGAACAGAATAGAATAGAGGGTCTTTAATAGAGTAGAATAAACGTATTTCAAATACCATAGTTCTGAAACATGATCATCGTGATTTTATCTTTCAATGCATTTTCAGCACTTCCCGTGGAATGGCATCATGTCAATGTATAGCGATACCAAGCTCAGTTTTCATTCCTAAAACTTGCTTAGCTAAGTCAAATTTCTGCTGCAGAAAGTATCACAGCATCTTCTCTACCCAATCTCACCAACCTGAAATATTTTGCAAATCCTGCTCCAATATTACTCAGAGATAAAATCCTACAATCTCTTCTATCACTGAAATGCTCCCTTTCTGAAGTTAGAAGCTTATATGCTATCATGTATTACTTATCCCTCTACATTCACCTCAATCCCAACTTGAGGGAAATCTACTAGCAGGATTTGTAAAGAAGTTCATGCCATCTTCTTAGGTTCTCTTTTATAAGGTGCTCAAGTAAGGTTCAGCATTACCAAAGCCCCTACAGCAGGGAACATTGGAGTGCCTTCAGAAACACATATAGAACTCTTTTGTGACAGTGCACGTTGTTGGAATAAGGTTATTCCGTGTTCTGGCCAATGACAACAAGCAATAGAAGAATTCTATGCAAGACAACCTGTGCACTAGAGAAAACTGCAGATACCAATCCATGCTATACAGAATTATTCCACCTCTTATAATAAAGACATTTACCCTCATAAATAGCTTTTTTGCTTTATTCTGTGGGGTGTAAAGCAATAAGACTCCCTGTTGTGATCAACAACTGGCCCCTTACATAGAGGCCATTGAAATACCTCTCTCAGAAGTTTCATCTTTCCTTTTCTCTGCCAACTTTTTCCTGTGTATCATAATAAGCTGGCAATTTGCACTTTTGGGGATTATTTTTACTTTAAAGGCTCTGTATCTTTCAGCCATTTTCATCTGAAAATGGTCCCTCCTTGCTGTTTATCTCTAACTTTTAGTACATTGTCATCCATTTCCTTCTGCCAGAAACACTATCTAAAATGTGTTTGCTAAAATGTCTTCCTGCTATTCTTAAAGGTTTTTTTCAAAAGAGAAAACCTTTTGGTTTCAGTGCCAATGAGATTCTGTAAGAAAATGTTGTGAAACCATCAAGATTTGCATACCAAGGCACTCACTGCATGACACATGGCCCTTGCTTTATGGTTTTGGCTAGAAATACCTGTGATCACTGCGTGCTGTCTCGAATGTTAGCTTCATGAAAGGAAGAATTTGAGTCTTATTTGAGTCTCTGACAACCTCAAAAAGTTTTGTGTACTTGCAAGATGAAGAAAAGTTGTGATTGCAAAATAATTAGACTACAGTTTCATGTTAATATTCATGCATAAAGCTGGTGAGTGTCTCTGTTCAGCAGATACTGCTTATATTGTCTGTTCAAAAGGCAAGGAAAAAGTGATATAGTTTAGAGAGTCTAACTAAGCTGTCACAAAGATACTATATAAGTCTGAACATTAAAATCTTATCATTTCAGAATTTTGCCATTTTGAAATTAAGCCTTAAGCAGTAACCGAAAAAAATGCACCCATCTTTCTAAAGATTAAATTGGCTGAGGTATTGTGAAGAAAATCACTACAGAAGCATAAAACTCCCCACTTATATTAAAAGAGGCCACATCAAGGAAAATAAAGCTGTGCTTGGCTGGATTTTGCAGGGTTTGAGTGTGTGCACTTGGGCTGAAGGTTGGACTGGGCTGTCTTAGTGGTCTTTTCCAACCTTAACAATTCTGACTCGATGATTTTTAAAACAAGAATATTTCCTACAGAGCAATACAAAAGGAAGGCAAAAATTCCTAACTTTCCCTTTTATTCCTTTTCACACTTCCTTTGTGTTTTATAAAGCTTCGAGAAACTCACCAAGTTTCTACTTATGTTTGAAAGATACGTCCTGACAACAGAGGGGGGTCACCAGTCCATCTGTCCTGACCAGGGAGAAATAAATCCAAATCAAGAGAAATCTGTGGCTGCACCTGTAGTGACCCTCAATAATCCAGTGGGAGCTGGAGCTCACCACAGCTCTCTCTGTCCAGGTACACAGATAGAAACAGAGAACTAAGACTGTGCCAACATGTGGGCCAGTTACAAAGGGGATGTTTGGCAGCTCAGGTACAAATAGTGACAAAAAACCCACTGAAGGAACTCATTTGAGGACTCTCACAATCTATTCTTACAGCAATATCATTAGTGAGGCAAGTACAACACAAGTCACTTGTAATAGTTAAATACGAGAAACAAGTCAAAGCGTGTAACAGAAACAGCTGAACTTCAGGAACATCATAATGAATAAAATAACAAAGGAAATATTGAAAGAGAAAGGAAATGAGAAAACTATGGAATTTACAAGACAGTCCTTTGCAGACCCTGATAAAAATTTGGGAGCAAAAGCTCAGTTTTTTACTGTTAATGACTACTGAACTAATTCAACTGCTAATTACTTCTGCATCCCAAATAACTGATACCCCACGTAACTCCCAAGTGGGATTTGGTTTTGTCTATACTTTGTTGCAAACCATTTTGACAACCTGTAAAAATGTTCTCAGACACGACAGAAACTAACAGTACCATCCCAGCAAATTCTGGAGTATAGCTTTCCAACAGAATCGTTACACTGACCTAGACAGCATGCTGTGTGCCGTGGTGGTTAATAACGTGTCTGAAGAGATATTCAATGCCCTGCTCCCAAGATTTCCAGTGACTCTATATGATAATTGCTATAGGTCACAACTTCATTTCTCATATGCAGTTCGCTGCGTAGTGGTACTTTCAAGACTGACTTGGACTCTTAAAGGTCTGCCAGAGACATTAATCATTTCAGTAACCTCCCATCTGAAAACTGTAACACTGTGAAACTAATCGGTGAAAGTGCCCAATCTAAGACAGCACCTAATTGCAGTCTCTATATCACAGCTACAGCTGCTGATTGAACACTAGAATTAAATAGCACCTTCTTCAAAGGCAGGCATGGCACCAACTCCAGACCTATAGATTTGTGCTGAAACCAACAGCAGCGATTTATCAACTCCACAGCCTGGCACTGTTCCATCACTAGTTCTGACTGGGGTAGCCAAGGTGGTCAGGGATTGGCACAGCTGCCCAGGGAGGGGTGGAGTCGCCATCCCTGGAGAGGTTTAAAGTACAGGTGGATGAGTTCCTAAGGGACAGGGTTTAGTGGGGAGACAGGAACAGTTGGACTCGGTGATCTCAGAGGTCTCTTCCAACCTTACGATTCTATGATAAGTCTACAGTAACACTAAAAAACACCCTCCAAACTGAAAATCTGCAATGGAAAAAACCTATTCAGAAGGAATTGGATTTTCTTTTTCACTCTCATAAGTGAAAACTTGAGGAACAACTTCTATTTTTCCCCAGTGCACTAACCTAGCAGTATATAAGGTTACAAACTGAATTTTAAAGAATGTATCACTGACCAGTTCAATACTGAAAATGAATAATGTTTCAAATATACTCAACAGACATTTTAAGAAAAACATAGGAATGCTTACATGATGCAAAAGAGTAGGAAGTTTTCAAGGAAGTCTGAGCCTAATTTATACTATCTTCAAAGCTACTCACATCAATAGAATGCTACAAGTTCTTATACAATGGTATTCTATTATAATTTTCCTCCAGACTCTCAAAATCCCCTGATAACCTGATGCTACTGTATTGAGAGCTTGCTATAAACATAAAAGTTGGCCTAAATTAAAGGTGAAGCTATTAAAAACTGTTCTGGAGTCCAGCCTCCAGATAAATTCCTTTTTGGCCTTACTGAACTTAAAAGTCTGCAGAAAATAGGGCTATAGACTCTACTGAAGTCTCTTAGATTATAAAAATGTGAGATGTTCATTATAATCCATCCTAAAATGAACTACTATGGTTTTTGCCTCAGAAGTTACCTTTGAGAGAATATTGAACAAAGAAAATTTGGATAATAACATTAAGAATTTTGACAGTTACACAACCACTAAATTATTAAATTGTTTTTTTCTTTTATATTTTAAAGATTGTCTCCATGTTGGATAGAATATTTTTCATCCCAGCTGTAAATTTTACATCTCAAAAGAAAAATATGCAGCAATCTGTCTCATCATATTTTTGCCACCACACATTTTAAAACTTGTGCTGTACTGAAAATGAAGAAGGGAAAGCACCTCAACATGACTCAGGTCTGCGGATGGAGGGAGAACAGACAGTCAACTCCAAACTTTTGTATATTTAGGCTTGGGGACAAGGGGAACCCAATGCAGGTCAGCTAAGGTTGTATTATTGTGACAAAGGTCAGGAGTCACCGAATCATAGTACAGCTCATGTTGGGAGGGACATCAAAAGATGATCTGGTCCAGCCTTCCATGGGAAAAGGAGCCTGTATGAGATTATAGAGCATCTTGTCCAATTACATCTTGAAAACCTCTAGGTATGGAGACTCTACCATATCTCCGGGGAAGCCTTCAGTCAATGATTGTTCTCACTGTAAAAAATTTCTTTCCGATACTGAGATGAAACCTCTCCTGCTGCAGCTTGCAGCCATTGCCCCTTGTCATTTTAGACACGGCTGCTTGTGGAGAGAGCCTCTATCCTCTTTCTAGCCACTACTGGAATCCTGTAATGAGGTTCCTGCCTGGTAACTTGTCTTCTGCAAGAGGAAAAGCCTGAGCTCCTTCAGTCTTTCCTCATAGGGCAGGTTCATCAGCCTTTCAATCATTTTTGTGGCCCCCACCTTGGACCTGCTCCAGTTTGTCCACATCTTTCTTGAATTGTGGGGGGCAGAACTGGGCACAGTACTGCCGATGCAGCCTGAGCACACTGAGTGAGATGACCACACCTTAATCTTGGCTACTAATGTAATGATAGGCTAATTTAAATAGCTCCGCCAAAATCTGTTGTTGAAGTTCCTTACAGAGATAGAAAATGAATGTAAAGACAACTCCCATCCAAACCAATGAACACAGACCACGAATTCATACTTGTTAATCAAAAGTCTCATTTCAAACACTGATTTTTCTTCTGAAAAGAAAGGGAAAACCTACATACGCATGGAGACCTCTGCAGTGTTTAGCCTGTCATTCAGCCATCAACAAGCACGCAGTTCCGAAGGGCCACAACTGATGCAGCCTTTTGTCCTGCCAACAGGCAAGATATGCAGCATGAACGGAAAGTAACAGTCGCACAAGATTCTTAGAAACTGAGGATCATGATTCTCCACCTAGGAAACAGTTTATTAACAAACACAAACCATAATTAAACAAATTAAGATGACACTTTAAAATCAAAATGTCCATCTAGCCGCCTATCAGAGATAATCTACATTATGCAGAATAAAATACGAATCAGACATGACATGAAACAACTCAGTCTGAATATATTGTCTTACAGTTATTATAGCTCTGGCAGCTATCATTGTATCTATATTGCTTGAATTCATCTTCTGTTTAATCTTTGGTAGATAAGTCACCTGGAAGTGGCAAAAATTTGGAGTGAATCAGGAATTTTGAAGGGCTAATAGTAAAAAATACAATAAAGTCAATTAGACTAATCATCTCCTTGTTGAAAGCCCTTACAAAATGGTTTTTATCCTAGTGACTTTATTTATTTATTGAAGAGGGCCTGTACAAAGCTGGTTTTTCATAAATATTGCCTTTAACACACATAAAAGGAAAGCAAAATACTACAAATACATGTCACACTTGCGCTACAACCAAAACCACTTTTTTTTTTTTTTTTTTTGAGCAAATTCGTAAAACTGAAAATTAAGGTGTTAAACTGCAAGTGAATGACTTGGAAAACCATGGTAAATACTTGACTTTAAAAACAACCACACTTGCACACCTGCCCTTTTCCAAATCTCCCACTGCCTTTTGCTACACACTTTTCAACTTCATGCAGTTTCCCATCATCTCCACTTATCTTTCCCAGCTACACTTCTCTAACCACAGCTTCAGTCATTAAACTGAAATACCAACCAAAAAATATGTTTGACTCTCTTCAAGAAATCAGGGAGGCAGAGGCAGGAACGATGGATGAATAATTATTAAGAAATACAACTGACCATTGTGGTCAAATTTGCTCTGCCTGGCTGGCTGCTTAAGTGATGTGTGCATGTCTAAAAACTCAAAACTACAATCTTGAGGTTGTAAAGTCAGTTCTGTTGCTGTTTGAGGTGTTGGGCTTTGCACTTTTGTCTTTTCCAGGCCATTCACTTATTACAATCTGGAATACAATCACGTTGGAGGCCGAATAAATTTACTCTAAAGAGTAACTAACACCATTGAGAAGTAAGTGAGCAGAGCTTACTGGCTTTAAACATCAAGGCTTGCTTTAATGGCATAAAATCAAACCCACCATGATAGCTATCAGCCAGATTTACATACTCAAAACATTGAAGAGCGAAACATGAAATAACGCACCTTTTAAAACTAACATTAACTATTAAGAACCAAATAGGCCACTTGCTTCAAAAAACAGTGAAGGAAGAAATTGGAACAAATCTTTGGTGTTCATTAACAAAAACAACCAAGGCACAAGGCATTTCCTCAGGACTGATGGGCAGCTGCCCAGGGAACAGACAAGGAGGAAGAGGCTGCATGGCTGGTTGCAAGGCCATGCAACCTTGGCAAACGTTACATCTCAGGAAGTTTCTCCTTCCAAAAGTTACTACCATTACAAGAAATAAATTTTAAACTGATAAACGCTATTTCTTATGACATAAGTAAAATTAATACATTGAAAGCATTTCTATAAAATAAATCCTTAAAATTTTTCATACTCAGCCAATGTGAAATAACCAGCAAAACAACACTTGTAACTTGCTCTGCCAGAAAAGAGTGAGGAATTATATCCTCAGCAAGGGAAAAGTTATTTAAACTTACTAAACTGGCAATGTTCAATTGATTTGTTAATGTAAACACACACACCTGTAACTCACTGAAATTCACTACTTTGGGTTATCAATTCAAACATATGACAGTTCCTTTCTATACATTTATTTCAGCTTGATTTAATACAAATAAAAGCATCAAGATTTCCATTGCAACAATTCATATGAACCCCAAACTAGTGGATGCCCAGTTAACTAAAAATCACACAGAATTAAAACAGCACTTGGCAAATTAGGAATGCAAGAATCTAGTTCACATGCCTCTACAGCCAAAGTAGAAAGCTCTCCTAAAACCCTTAAGGGCTTTTTACTTGTATTTAAAACACAAAGGATTAGACTTCTAAAGCTTCTTTCTGAATTTAATTGGGCAAGAATAACTTTTAAAGCAGTCCATCTGCCAGGAACACAGCAGCTGTGATGGGAAGCAGAGAACGCTACTGCAGTATTTGGGTAAATTCTCATACAAAACTGTATAAAGCCTCCAGTAATTAGAGGATGATGTGCGAATTCAGAACTTGGCACTGGAACTTTATTTGCAGAAACTGTTTGACTTGTTTATTGCATGTACTTGTTTCCAGCGAACAAGCAGTACAGTGATTAAAGAGAGCATACCATGGAAGTACAATTTGGTATTAATGTACTCATTTGTTTCCTCGATAGCTTACACAACATTTCTCTCTGCAGTGAAATCATCCAACACTCATTTTCTTCCAAAACTTAATAATAGAATAATAACACATTATTACTTTGCTTAAATTATATTACATTACTGAAATGTTACATAAGGTTACATAACAGTTTGCTTTATTCCAGAACAGTATCTTTCCCACTGCACCCATCTCATCAATGTCTGCAAATTAAATATGGTAGAGTTTGGGCACTGCTTAAATAAAAGTAACACTAAGATAACAGAAGCAGTAAGGCTAATGAAACCACCAGGGAAATAGCAGGGAATGGGATTAATACTAAATTAACACTATGCTGGGAATTTAGCCCCAGACTTAAAAATCACTGCAATCCTAGAAGCAAACTGTGTTGGATTACTAAAAATCCCATAAAATATTCCCTATGTTTTGCATAATTCATATTCTATTTAATTCCAACAGAAGATTTCAGCTTTAGCCTAATTGAAGAAAATACAGGGAAGATATTTTACATACAGGTAATCTCATGAGTGAGTTTTGAAAGCCAAGACTTCAAGTCAGCTGTTGGTGCTGACTACTATTCATTGTGTATACTAAATTTTGGCTGAAATTATTCTGGAATGATCTAAGTAGAATAATTCACGTTTGTTAGGAAGTCTATCACAGATAATTTTGGTAAGAGACTGTAAAACATCTTCGACACAGTAGAAACCTGGAGTGATAATTCGTGGCTAAAATGCATAGAAGTTAAATGTACATAATTTGAACAAAGTTTACTTGGCACAAACTTAGTGGTATGTCCTATCTCAGGAAGCCATAACACATGTAAATTTGGAACAGTAAGGTTGCCAAGAAAATTCTATCAAAGTAACTTACATTTTGACATAAAAATATTGAAGCAACAAGATTATCCTTGGCATATGTGATCACATATGTGATTGCCAGGCGGTTGGGAAGCTGTCTGCTCACATGGCTGAGCGAAAAGACTGAGGTGTCACTTCTACTACCTTTTCATTTGCTTCCAGTGGCTCTAGTACATCACATGTTTACTATCCGTGCAGTGTTACACGTCTCCCATACCCTGCTGTGCATGGACAAATACATCTCTGTACAGGGGTTCATATTCAGGAAACAGAAAAGGATGCCCTGCACAGCCCTTCAACCAGTAACACGTACCACTAAACAGCCTGGGCACCACTGCCTAGCTCGAAGGAACTGCTCACGTGTTCACTTGAGCGCAAACTGACAAACAACCCATTGTGCTGCTCAATGCCGGGGGTGCATCCATAATCTGCGTTTGGAGTGACAATCTGTTAGCACTTCAAATTTCACTAGTAATACTGTTTTTACAGAAGACATACTGATAACTTGATAGTGACCAATGCTTGTTACACCTTAATCTATGAAGAAAAAGTCTTGTGGCCAACGTTCTCTGTGGCTGCCCCATCCCTGGAGGTGTTCAAGGCCAGGTTGCATGGGACTCTGAGCAAACAGATCCAGTGGGAGGTGTCCCTGCCCATGCCAGGGGGTTGGAACTGGATGGGCTTTAATGTCCCTTCCAACCCAAACTGTTCAATTGTTCCATAATTCTATGATACTTATAATTTAAGTGTCATCTGTGACAAATGGGTTGAAGCTTTATTTTTGGGGGTACAAAAAAAGATTAGTGGCTATATTACAGTTGAAAACAACTAAAATACTTTGCAAGTAAAACTTTGGTAACAGCTGACTCGATAAAATGTTCGCTTACTTTCCTCCATCGTTCCTAATGTAGTACATGGCCATTATTACAACAATTACTGTTCCAAATATTTTTCAGAAAAATAAATCTTAGTGGTCAAGCAAAATGTTTAATATTTGTTTTTTCTTGGAGCGCTGTGGACAAACATGACAAACAATAGCTTTACACACCTGCATGCAAACTGAGTAGAACTCTTGACACTTACGTGCAAACAATTTCAGTCTTGATTCCTAAATACTCAATGCTGGCTGGAAAAGAGATTTCATCTCGCCACAAGCGTTCCATTTGCATTAATGACATTTTAAATACATTTATTTTTCCTTGGTCAGCAGCTGTATTCAAATCTGAACCTTTCAAAAAGAGTAATTCTGAGAAAAATAACAATAATGAAAAAAAAAATTCTGAGTTTTCTTCAAATCTCAACTTGCCTCCAAGTTGAAAACTCACATTTGTCTTATTCAGTTTTTAGCTGTTTCATCCATAACAAGATTTCACAGCCATTTTCAGATTTAAGATCTCTATTTGGGACTAGATTCAGGCCTGCACATGAGTACTGATCACAAAGAGCAAACTACTGCTCTGAGTATGTCATATACATTATTAGTGTTCTGTATTTCATATGAAGAATATTTTAGGCACTTCAAAACTATTTTTCAGTTTCTTTGCCAAAGATGGAAAGTTGTTGGGAGTCAGCAGAAGAAAATTACAATGTCTGGCAGTCTGGTCACATACAACTCTTCTCTTTTTACTTTCAGGAAACACCTCCTGTTGTTCTGCATTTGTCAGTCATTCGGTCTGGACCACTCTTCTACTGCCAAAGTATTTACGGAACTTCTCCAAATGAAATAGTCCCTTGGATATGATTGGCCTTGTGCTTGCATGAACTGAAGTAACAACCACACATCAATAACATCTCTCACTGAAACCCACTGGATGCTGTATTCTTGCCTGGTCAGAAGTGGTTACATTTTGCTTAAACGTTTGGGAAGATGAGTTTCATTCATGACATTAAAAAAATGGCTGAAGAAGAAAAACTCTTTCTAAAGAAAGCAAATAAGTTTGGTATTAATGAATATATTCCATCAGTAAAACTATGCACAAAAAATGAAAATGTTCCCAAAAGTTACTATGCTTGTTGTTTAGACAACACGCAAATGAAACACATGTGACTGTTCTATTATAAAAAAGCTGGATCACAAATGGAGAGCTGACTGTCAAATAAGAGCCATCAGGAAAGCCATAGACTCAACCTTACCTTTAAAAGTAGTTAATTGTATGCATAGCAACCTGGTTTTGGTAATATAACGATCATGTTAACTTCAAAACATGAGGATTTCTGCACTACCCAACTACAAGAAATCTTTCATTGAATTTGATATTTAATTTCTTTACTTTATCGTTTGGTCTAATCAGCAATTAAATGTGAAAGAGCATCTCTAAAGAGGGCATGTCACTTAAAAGTAGACAGAACAACAACAAGAAGAATGAAAAGTTCAACTTCTTCAAGAGTAAGGTATTCATTTGCATTTGGGAACAATCTTAATATACAGTTCAAATGACAAATGAAATGGGTCGCAAAGAAACACGTTACTTACAGACTTTGAATTGCGATTCAATGGCCCAGCAAAGCATGAAAATGCGCCCAGTGCTACTGAAAAGGAACAGTCTGGATTCAGCTGATTTTATGAGGCAGCCACAGCACCGCAGGACCAAATCTCAGCAAGTTCGGTTCAAGGATGATGGTGTGCACACAGAGACAGAATTGGACACTAATCCTGCTCAAGACATAGCATTCACAGCTGGAAAAACAGAAATACTTAGGGATCAACATTTTTTGCTACATTGGTCTCCATCTTTTCCAAGGGCTCAGAAGGGACTTCGGAATATTGCCATACAAACATCTCCTAGCCTCAGGAAACATTTCCCGGTTTTTAAGAAGAAAAAGCTGGCAGCAAGCAAATCATTAACAGAAATGCCAACTGAGCCTGCAAATTCTATCCAAGTAAACGGCGATCTGTCCGAACAAGACCTTACGTCTTCAGATCTCTGTTACTTAAGAATAACCGATCATTTGGGAGATGGTTACAGGAATAGTGAGGTGGATGGTAAGTTAAGTGAAAGACCATCAGAAGCACAAAGCAATGGACCTATCCACTCAGGTGATTCCTCAGAGTCAGAGAAGACAACTGTTTCTACACAGGTGCCTGAATATATGCACGTGAGCTTTCCACAAGCCAGTAGTGTTTCCGTGGATGCAACAGACACAACCATGACTTTCAGTCATTCACTGCGTTCTTCTACTGTCATAAATAGCAATGAAAGTAATGAAACCAGCATACTGTCATCTAATTCTGAAAAAGCATACCCTTGCCTAAGCAATTCTACGAACTGCCGTGAATGTAACGCGCATTCTGACTCCTGTGAAGCAGACAAAAGTGATTCCGAGTCGCTTGTAGCCAGCAGAGACCCAAACAGTAAGGAAGCTACTCCATTATCACCTCCATCAAATCACAGTTCATCTCCTGGTTGCCTCAGAGACTATCAACAGGCAGGAGAGCACAGAACAGGTTCCAGCTGTGTGACATTAACAAATGATGATCACACGATAATATCATTGACCAGCAGTAATACATCAAAATCTGTTCTGTCATGTAATACCGAAATCGAGAAAAATTCTGCCCAGTCAGATGCTTCCCAGTGTAACAGCTGTTTAGAAGGATTTCACATAAAGTCTCATTCGCCAAGGAATGAAATAAAACTGCAAGCCAACCAAGAGATTAGTGAAATAAATCAAATTCATTTGGCTCATGGCGAACTCTGTGCCCTACAAGACAGGCTGCAGTCTGTAGAGGAATCCTTGCAGTCGAACCAGGAGAAGATTAAAGTCCTTTTGAATGTAATCCAAGACCTGGAAAAATCCAGAGCCCTCAGCGAAGGGTATGATGCATTTTAATATCAGTAATTCATCAGAAGTGTAATGTAGACGTTAGCATTTTTCTCACCTTTGCTACTGGAAAAAACCTTTCCTGCGATATTTAAAGATGAGTTTGCAAAAATGTTATCTTATGCCCTTTTTCTGGTATTTGTGCCTGTGCAGAGAAGTCTCTTTAGAGTTAGGCTTTAGCTGACGCTGCCTCTACTAAACTGTGTCTCACACTGGGTTTATTAACTTCCTTTTCTGTTTAGATTTATAGTGTCAGATACAAAACCAGTGACACCTGAGAGTCAGCAGTCTCCATCTAGCTAAAACCTATATGCAGCAGAACAGCAAAACCCAGCAGTCTGAGGTACTAACGGAGTAGAACAGACACCCACTGCAGGCCAACCACCTCTTATAGCAAGGTCAGAGATGCATTTAGTGCCAAAGCACTCCTATCGCTGAAACAGTTTGTATCAAACTGTTCAATAAATTATTACTGTCTTCATACTGAAGGAAAAGTGTCAGTGGCTAAAGCACAGTAACTGCAGACGTTTAAGGAGCACATTGCTTGTTACGTTTGATCATAGAACAGACAACACCTGCTGGAAGGGAACACCTTAAGAACAGGAAAAGGCACCACGCCAGGTAAACTTAAGAGCTTCAATATGTCAGGAAGATTTTGCAGGAGCTGAAGGTAAGGGCTTAAAAGGCATTGAAACTATAAATGTTCAACATGTGAAGGCTGTTAGCAAGAACCCACTTAGGAATCTCAGATTTTAGAACAACTCTTTCTGGTACTATAGTAAGAATGCATGACCTGTATTTATTTTTAGCATGGTCTCAAAATGACTATTTGCCAAGGGTGCAAGCTTTATTTGTGTAACTTGTTTATGCAACTTATTAACACATTATACATGCAACTGATGTCTAAAGATTGGACACTTAGAATAATTCTATGCTTAAAATCGGTTTTAGAATATCCTAATAACTCTTTCCAAACCACTAACAGTAGCTTTTACTTACCATAAGTGCATCTAGGATACATTTACAAGTTCTATTTTATGATACTGTAGTATATTAAATCAAATAATTTTTGCATTCACAAACCCCACAAACAAATCTTTCAAAGCATCAAGAGAATAAAAGTTCTTTTTTACTTCATTTTTTAAAGATAAACTGACATGAAGTCTATGCTACCATACCTGCATACTTAGCACAGCTGGCTTAGGCACCTAAAACAAGCATTTATGTGAAACTGGCTTGTACATAATACTGCATCCTTAATTTTAAAATCAGATCATGTGTATCAATAGTATTTACTGACTATAACTAAGGAATAAATACAATAATTTTTCCCATTTCCAGAAACTCTGCTAACATCACGAGAAGATGGCTGCATTGTGGTTTTTGTGTAGGTCCAGTTGCACAGAAATAGCACAGAACACGACAGTGACTTGCTCATGTATCTCAGCACCAGGTCTCTACACTTGTTTCTACGAGGACAGCCAAGGTTTGTCTGGCTGTGCAAAACCTGTCAGGATATGACTAACTGAAACCACAACTTTATATTCCCCAATTTTCTTGCACTTTATGAAGAAAGAGTAATCTATTTTAAAGAATACATTCTTCCTCAAACTATTTTATCTAGGAATTGAAGTTACATTCTTGCATGTCTGACAAACAACTCTCCGACTCACTCTCCAAATATGAATTTACACCCATTTAAAAAATTAAAATAAGAAACCAAGTTAACATGTAATTCTACTCTGCACAGATCACCTTTTTCATCTTGAAACATTAGTCACTAATGTCCCTCTGGCTGTTAGCATGAAAATACTCCTGTTGGTTTCCACTGTGCCCACATAAAATTTTAGTCCACGTAACATTTTTTCCAGTATAACTCAGGCCCAGCTTTCCTCTCTCAAAGGGTTGGTCTTAGTCATTTTTCTCTACCCATAAAAGCTCCGATGACTTCCTTGCACCAACTCTGTAAAAGCCTAGACACAACAGACAAAATCCATGTAGGTATACTGACAACTAAAAAACACACACATTCATAAACCACCAAACCCCCAAAGATCCATTTAGAAGCAAAATCTGAGGGAAGGAGAAGAAATCCAAGTATGTGTCAAGCATAAGCAATCACTTGCCTATAGCATATTTCATACAACTTCCACTCAACTCTGAGTCTTTAGCAAGTTACAGAAAAAAAATACCCACTCCTTCTCCCCTGCACAGAGTGACACGTGACAGAGTGGGCAAGTTTCAACTATATTTGCAAATCTGACCATTGCAAAGAGCATCTTGCAGTCAAGCCCAGTTATATCATGCAGCAATATTTATAGTTCGCTTCAGTTACCACACGATTAGGAAAAAGAAATGCAGACCCACACTGCAGTTAAACAATAAGCTTCAATCACAGTATCATAAGGTTGGAAAAGACCTTTGAGATCAATGAGTCCAACCTANCTCCTGCTAGAATGAGATCTAACAGTCAAACTTAATATTCCAAGTACTTGTGGAGGTAGCCCAACGATACATGTGAAGAACCTCCATTTTAATCCCAGAAGCAATCAGAAAATTATTTTGGTACCAACTGAACTCTGTTAATTTAGATAAAACTCATTAAATACAAGTGTTACACATCCTTCAGAAGTAATGAGCCACCAACCTCAAAGTGTTTCTAATGCAAATCTCTCCATCCTAAAAATAATTCAACTGTAGTTGCTGTTAAGCACAAAAGTCACTCTCCACACTCCGAATTTCCATGCTGTCGGCAGTAAAAACCTGGCTTGTTTATATTCAACTGAGGAAACACAAAAAGAGGAAAGACAGCAAGCATAAAGGTAGATATCAGATTGATTTTCTAAAAGCATGGATATTCAAATACTCTAAAGTGTGTTTATAAGAAGCAGTCCCATGCCTAGTGTTTCCATAACAAGTATTGACATAAGAACCAACAACCTGAATCTTAAGTGTGAGGAAGGAAAGATGCAAGACAAAAACATGAATCAGCCTAGAGCTTAGGTTGTTTTAAAGCAATCTTCTAATTCAGAATTTGACACTGGAATTTCTAGTAAGTATAACAGAAGCAGTGAACAGAATTACTTTTATTCGTGAAAGATTCAAAGATCTGTTAAGGTATCTATATAAACACTTGACATGGACTGCTGTCTGTCTATTGCAGGCGTAACTTCTATCACACTGGTCAAGACCTCAACAACTGCAGCACCTGCCAGAACACCGCATGTATCATTTACAGGTACCTCTCTCCTTCACATAGTTTTGTACTGTCCATATCCCTCTCTTGTGCAATACAATGCTTTGCTCACAGCTCTAAGAGGTGTTGATTATTATTAATCCAGGTTTTGACACAAAAATAAAGTGGTACATGTGAGGTGGTTTGTTTTCCCAAGTAGAAAACAATTAATATTGGCGTTATCTGGAAGAGGTACTGTTCTTCTGACAATTCCACCAGAGAGTTCCCACTAATGTTTCGCAGTATTATTATTACCAGCATGCTTTGAAAACCTTTGATGCCATTTCTGACGATGAAATCCCATTTGTGAGTTACATTTTTAAAGCTAGGATTTCTGTAATAAATTTCAATCTTGGAAAGATAAACACTCAATTCTCCAAATGCCAGTAAGCTGTAGCTACAGTTCATGTTTACGTGCAGAACCAAAACAGAACTCCCACACTTCTCACTTCAGTAAATGTTTATTTGTTATTATTGTGAGAGAACGCAATTTAAGTGTAAGTTACTCCAAATTTAAACTGCAATTTAGCTTAAACTCCTATGACCAAAAAACTTCATTGTGCTGTGTTCTGGAAGCCATGCAAGTTTCAAATGCGATATTTATACAAACCCACTGTAGGAGACTTGAGCTTGTCAGCCACTAACCACGAGCCTAGCAGGTACAAAGTCTCAGCTAGACTGCACACACAGCTCATCCAGTCAGCAAGACATTTAGAAATCGGTGGAAGCCGTACAAAACACATAATCTAATCTCCGCTATCTCAGTCATGAGTTATTTGATTCTCTAAGATTCACTGGGCTCTTTGCAGACTATTAAGTAACATATTCAGAGCTGGAACTCACACTTGGCTATTGCAGATCCCTTCCAGTAGCGCTGCGCACTGTGGTCTCGAGAGACTGAATAGGAAGGTCTTAAGGACTTAATTTACATACGACATCTTAGGCCTGACTTGGAGAGGCAGGGAGTATGTGTTCAGACCAAAATTAGTGGAGAAATTACAATACTGCAGTTTCAATTCCTGTGCATTTTTATTGGCCTGTACAGAACAGGTATCACTCTCTGGAATTTATGTACAAACTACTCTTAACCCCTGGATACCCTCTCTCATCAGAAGAATAAACCAAGTTTTTAGTTTACACAGTTGCACCACAGGAACGATGCTGAGCAACGAGCACAAGTATCTCAAGGAAAGAATGGAAGAAGTAACAAATTATTGCAGTGTCTTTTTTATTGACTAGGTAGTTTATAATAATAATGGTACCTGGAGGCTTACAGTGCTATAACTACATACATACAAGAGAACACAGTTCCTCTAAAGAGTTACTGGTTTTAAGAGACAAAGAGATAAAAAAGGAGAGAGCAAGGAAACATAACAGTTTTCAGTTTACAGAGACGTTCCACACGATGCCGTTATGAAAAAAGTATTTTGAGTAACTAATATTAGAAGTTCATAACATATTCCTTAGACAACATTCTGAAAGAATTAATTGTTATTAGTTGTTACGCTAGACAAACCCATGTAATTCCTGTCGTTTATGTAGCCTAAAAGATTCATGCAA
The DNA here is from genome assembly GCA_013389885.1 of Geococcyx californianus. Lineage (NCBI taxonomy): Eukaryota > Metazoa > Chordata > Aves > Cuculiformes > Neomorphidae > Geococcyx > Geococcyx californianus. The sequence continues at coordinate 58,234 of VWPV01028053.1, forward strand.
GTACTTCTTCCACTAACGGTTGCCATTAATGATAGAATCAAGTATTTCATCTTGCTCCTCATTTTCCTGCTCTTAAAGAACCCAACTCATCCCTGATTCAAACACTGATGTGTACAAGCAGAACTTTGGCTTCTGTCACCGAACCATCATTATTACACACATTTTAAGCAGTCCCTGACTCAAACAATATACTAATATCATATCAATCCAAGTGTGGATTACACTGATCAGTAAAATAATAAAGAGTTACTCAGTACTAACAGTTGGCAGGTGTATAGTAGCTGCAAGTTTACCCTTATTAACTATCCAGCAGGGTTATGAGAGATGGCTTGGGATTGCAATCCAAGTCCTGTAAGACAAATATTATTTTAATAAACATAGACAAATAGTATTTTAATAAACAAATGCAGGAAGCAACTGAAAATAAGCAGTTATCTCTGCAGATGAGGGACAGTACTAAATAAGGACTGAATTGACTGTCGTTACTAGAGATGATCTCTCCAACATTAAATGAGAAACTTTGAACAAGGGAAGAAAAAAGGAAGATGAGCAGATGCTGTCCTTATGTATACTGTAAACTGAACATTTTGTTCTCCAGTGCTTGTGGTATATGAGTACTGAAAAGTCTGAAGTTGCAGTTTTAGCAATAAGCCAATAAAACTGATGAGACACTGATCAAATTTGTCATTTATATCACTTTCTCCTACTCCTTCTTTATTTATTTATTGTGTATTGCTCCTTGTGCAGAGATCCCCCTCCAGTTCTAAATTAGAATAATCTTATTGCTTTCTTATTGCCAGCTGAGTTATTTTATTTCATTAAAAACCCAAAAATGTACTCATAAGGGAAACAATCTTATAGTTCTATATACATACATATACTCACAATTAATAGTGTTTAAAGACAGGCATGTTTACTAGTTTTACAGATTTCTTCTACTTAGTGCCTAAATCAGGTTCACAGCCTTAATGCGGCATTCTCAAATCCCTCTGATTATAGCTTTTCTTCCCAAAGTGCTTGCATTACAAAAAATGCAACCACCTCTTTTCTGCTCTCCTCTCTGCTAAAATCTCCACAGAAGACATTGTTGATAGAATTCCCACTCTCCTGCCCAGAAGAGATGATTGAAATAAAGAAAAAAAACACACAGAACTGCATCTTTCTCGTTTGTTTCTTTTTCTTTCTTTTAGTTTAATAGTACTGGATGCACTAGACTGCTTAATCACTGTCCACATCGATTCTTTTGAACCGTATGTTTATTTCTGTGCATATATCTGCTCTGATCTAATTAACATCTGGGCTCTCGTTTGCCATCAATGATAATTATGGGGTTTTATGGAGTTCTACTTTCCTGTTAACTAATACCACTTATCTCACTGACTCACGTATTTGCTTAATTTCATATATTTTTGGTCCTAACAGGTCTCCTAAGTAGGAGATATTCACATTTAACAAAGTTAAGCATGCGAGAGCTTTTTATTCACGCCAAGCACAACTGAATCAGATTACAGTATCAAAATCCAAGCACTGAATAAAATGCATTGAAAGGTCAAACTAGTACATTTTTCGTCCTTTAATTTTTGTCTCATTGTTTTGAGCACAATGCTGGAGTTCTTGAAGAAAAATATTTCTCTAAGAAAATTTTTTAAAATAAACATTTTCAAAGCAGCAATCTACACATCTTTGTGTTTTAACCAGGGCGTAATACTGAATAATGCTGTATTATTCTAATGAGGTAAGCATGCCTCCCATATGTTTTTTAAAGAGGGGATTTCTCACTTACTAGCTTAAATCTCTTCATTTTTCCATAGTGTAGAATATGACTTCAGACAACAAGAAGGAAGATTTCATCAGATTTTGAAAGCACTGGATCAGGCAGAACAAAATCCTGCGTTGGCTTCACCTCAGAAGCTACCAACTGACCACCCAGCTCCGGAGAAAAAGGAGTTAAGAAGAAAAACCAAAAAAGTGAAAAGAAAATGCTTCTGGTGGATTTGACTTCCTTATGGATCCTTTTACTTTTCAGAAGACACTAGAACAGAAAGAGCTTTGAGAGCACACACCTGAAAATGCACTATTACAAAATCACAAAGCTAAAGAATGTTTAATTAGAGTATATGAAAAATCAGAAGAATCTAATTTACTTAAACATCTTGCTGAATAAAGGCTCATGAAGATACTATTTTCAAAAGGAAGTTATTTCTTTCAAAAGGAAACTTTCTCATTTTTTCCAGGGACACCTTCATATGCTTTGTAAAGACTTGTTTTTTTCAACTTTCCAAAAATAATGAAGTTTAAATCTCTACTTTAAAAAATAATGGTAGATAAAGCTAAGGGTGTTGCATAGGCTTCATTTCCTATTTATAAGCAGCATGGACTAAAAAGAATGAACTTCATTGGTCTTTAAGTAAATCACACAATCATGAACAAATTCAGGGGAATCCACATCATCTAAATAAATCTTTCCTCAAAAGAGGAAATTACAGTTATTTCACATCCACACTGAAATATTTTTGTTGCTGTCATCTAATGTTTAACAACAAAAAAAATATTTTCAGGTTTAGATTCAATCTGTAGATCAATTGGTTCGATTTGAGAAGCAACCACTTAGAAGTTCCAGGCATTTAATAGACTTCACAAAGAATCATAGAATCACAAAACAAGAAAATATCTCTGTAATTCTAGTTTTAACTCCCTACTCAAGCAAGATTCAGTTAAGTAAATTTGAATTTTGAGTACCTCCAAAGACAAGAATCCATAACCCTTTGGGGCAAGCTGTTGCTATTTTTTCACCTCATGTTGAATCTTAATTTCCTGTCTTCTAACCAGTGTCCGTTACATCCTGGCCTACCCAAATACACTTTCTAGAAGAATTAGACAGATAACAAGATCTCCTTCCTAAGCCTTCACTTCTTAGAGGCTAAACAAAGCCAGTTTTCACTCTGTCTCATCACATGTTGTGTTGGTGGCCTCCCTCTAAATTGATGTCTTTCATCTACCTGGAAGCCTAAAACCAGATACAACGCCTCAGGTGCCACCATGCAATCCCTGAATAAAGGGGAGTAACCACTTTGACTACTGGCTTGCTAAATCACGTGCGCAATTTGTCCATTTAAGAACTATATCACTACACCAAAATATGTCAAGATGTGGGGGTTTGGATTTAAGATATAAATAAGTCAATACATAATACAAAATTGATGATAAAAGTAATATTTAATGAACTTATATCCTGAAAAGATTTTATCAGATGTCAATGCAGCTATTACTTTGCTTCTAAAATAGCTGAACTATCAGTTATCACAGAGGGTGCCAACGTAACTTTAGAGTTCATGATACTATTTTGCTCATGAAAAAAAAGTCATCCTTCCTATGGGGCGCAGAAGAGAAGATGTTTTCTTAAGTAAGTTTAAAGGGCACGCTTTAAAGCCTGAATAATATATTTTGTGTTTAGTGGAATGTACTGCAGACCTTTTCTTAGAAGTGACTGGTTAATTAGTGCAAATGGTGCCAGGGTATTCAATAGATTAATCCCTGGATCCTATTTTTCTAAACCATATCGTATTATTTGTGCAATGGTAGTTTCAAATGTCTGTCCACTTTTTGTACTCTGTTCCTTGAGCTCTTAGAGTTAATTACACATTTGAAAACACATTAAAAATTTTGCACAGAGTAATTTTGCCTGCAAGAACTAAGTTTTTTGATAAAACTCCTGTTTACTTAGAAGAAGGTACGCTATGTGGCATGGCTTAATTTACCAACATTCTACAGGACTGACAGTTTTAAAAAACACTTCCATGTTAAATTAAGATCAGAACTGACAGGCACAAAATTATCGTTATCTTAAAGGCTTTTCTTTTTATGTGACTTTTTACTAGCCAAAAAGGATGCCTTCAGTAATAATTTGTGAGTATAATAAAAGTAAGAATTAAATTGCTACACCAGAACATGTCATTACACTACACTCCAATACATGTGCTGCTTAGGCTGGAATGCCAAATGCATTCCTATTTTGCATTAGTCTCTATAATTGATACAGTGCAGGATTTATCAGTGTGTAAATGTTTCTTGTGTACTAAAATAACCTTAATATTAATAACCTCCAGGGTTAAGGTGTAATAATACACAATACCAACAGGCATAACACTAATAAAACCAGTAATTTTCTTTCTGTACTAGACCAATTTTCAATCGTTTGTATTTATAAGAAGGCAATCTTTTTGTTAATAAGCAGAAAAAAGCTAATTTTAAGCTGTTGAACTTCGGTTTTACATATATAATGAATATGTCTTCAATATATTTTCAAATATTATTCCACTTAAACAAACCACAGTATTTTGGGTCACCACATAGCCCCAGTCAGCTCCTGAGGCCAGCATAACTCTACAAGAACAGAAATACTCTACTTAGTTTAAAAAAGTCCAACCAAAGACAGTTGCAAGTAAGGCTCTAAGTGTTTCTTCTGACTTTAGCAAGCATCTAGACTTTTGAAAAAATGAAAAATACCAATTTAAACAGTTATGCACTTTATAATGTAATGTCTGACCCTGCTGGAATTCAGAGCTCTAGACATTTTTTAATCCTTAATCTCCCAGCTTTTGTTTTCCATATTCCTCAATCGGTTGTTTTCAATTCTCTCTCAATCACTAAAGTATGGATTATCCATATAGAGGTATGAAATTTACTTTTCAACATATGCACACCCAGCAGTAGGGAAACCTTTCGGGTATCTAGGCCAGCTGACTTTCAGCTCCCAGTGCTACAAGAACATTCACTTGTCTTTCAGCTTGCCCTCTGCTCCGTGTTTTCTGATTCACCCCCTTCAAGACATCTATTTTCCTTGAAAATATATCAAATTACAGTGCTGATAAAGCACTGTCCTTCACAAAGTATGCTCTTCTGTTTCTCTTCTGCAGGACTTCAGTAAAACAAAGGAGATTTTTTTTTGAATCAGCAGTACGAGCACAGCCAGCCAAGTTCTAAAATACATATTTCAGATCCATACAAAAGGCTTATCTCAAACACAGGCAGAACTCCCTCAGGCTTCTTGCAGTGGCTCTGACTACCATGAATGAAAAACATGCAATATTTTAACTGAAAATAAAGTAGAAGTATGCTGAAAGTTATTCCTATAAAAGAATAAGCATCGTGGTTTAACAATAAAAACCGCACTTACTAAATGCTTGAAGGTGTTACAGCCAGTCCTCTCTGCAGTGCCACACAAGAGGCTTTTCTTCACAACATATTAAAGATAACATTGGGGCAAAAGACTGTTAAGCTAAGTGGTGACAGTGGGAAAGTGTCAGTCACAGTGTGCATCAGCTACAGCAAATGTGTAACACTGCTCGATGGTTTTATTTAGATTTAACATAGAAATTGGTATATCCTAGCAACCAAAAATACTTAAAAATTAATAGCTTTGTAGTGCATAATTGGAAAATCTAAACTATGCGAAATGTAATATCTAAACATTGCTTTTTGTTTTATTGTTTAATGCTTTTAAATTATTTTGGTAATTAATTATTAATTCATATAGGAAATGAAAAAAAAAAACCAGATACGGACTGCAGTTTATGATGTCAAGATTGGAAATGCAATAGAACTTTGTGGATTGTTAGAAGATAATAGCCCGAGCTACAAAAATTTCTCTAATTTGAAAAATTATGGCAGAATGCCTAAAACTAGCTCCCACAGTAGGAAACAGACGTTAGAAATACATGCAAAAAGCAAATATACTCTTAAATACAATTTAGAAAACTTGCAAATGGCACAAATCATCACCAACAAAAAACCATAGAATCACAGCTACTTGACAGCACTTGCATACAAAATATTGTCAGCCTCTCTGAAAGGCATATTTAGTTGAGAACTATAATATGGTATTTATAAAACATGGCACAGACCATGGCATATTCCACAATAACTATATTGAAATTACTGGTTTATGGAGTCAATCTAACTTGCTTTAAAAAAGGAAATGTGTGAATAAAATCTTGATTTCTCTCTGACATCCACGTGCAGTTCATGTAGGGCTTTAACGGAGCCCCATAGCTCTTCCCACAAAGCCACAATACTTAGTAATGCTTGCTTAGACACAAAACGTGTTCCTAATGAAGTGTATTATCTAATGTATGTTTTATACATTTCTAGGTTCTTTAAATGTGATGTTCTTTTTTGCAATAAAATAAGGTTTCAGAGTCAATTAATAACAAACAATGTAGATTATTAAGGAAGCTAACAATTCTTCCCTGGAAAAACAAAAGCAAATGAATCAATAGGTCTCTGATGGAATCGTTGTGCAGCTTTTCTAGATAGAGAAAGGATTTCGGTCTGAATACTAAATAAAAAACTGTAACTTTAGCTAGATCATGTGTATATTTGAATAGATCATGTTCTTCAGGCTCAGTAGTTCTGCAAAATCATTTCTCTGCTCATTATTTCCCCAAAGAGTATGTCACCTAGAGTAGCTTTGATTAACAGAGCAAGGTGTTCTCTTTCCCAAGTCTTTATTTGTACGATATCTTACATAAATACTGCCTGAAAACTTTTCTCTGTAGCACAACTACATGCTTTTCATCATGCTAAACTGTTACTGTGAACAAAATCAAGTTTGGAAGTACCAAAGGAAAGCTTTAAAATACATCTGATAGATTTATGATATTTTTGTTTACCTAACAAATACAGAAAACAAATACTTCTGTATTTTACGTGCTTCTACATGTTTTACTTCTATAATTACTGTAGTAGGACTTCACTGCAGCACAGTGCCCTTTAAAGTCTAAATTTCATAAAGTATTAAAGATAAATCTTGAATAACCAAATTTCAAACAATAAATTTGCCCCTCTTATTTACAAATTTAGAAGCATTTCTACAACTACAGTTGAGGCTTTTATTTATTTTTGAATAGTGAAAATAACCAAGCTAAAGCCTTCAACTGCCAAAACATCACAATGAGGACAAGAATGGCATTTAAGTCTTCTCTGCAGTAGCTGCAGAGTCAAATTACTTTTCAGTCAGCATCACCTACTCCTGAAGGGATTATGTCCTTCTTAGCCCGACTCATTCCCGTAATTAAATGAACAAAGCTCACAGCATGGTGTTACCAGCTGAGCACAAGGCAGAATCTTCCCTTAGATTCAACTCGCGTTGTACAGAGAGAAGAAAAAGGCAACTGTAACACAATTTCCTTTCAACTCCTTCTCTATCAACAAACTATTATAGAAGATAGTGGAAAGGACGCCTGAACATGGAAATTAACACGCTTATCTCTGCCAGAGAGAAAAAAACCCAAACATGTAAATAAAATCCATTACTTGGAGGTAAAAGACATCAAAACCTGCAGGGAATTACAGGTATTGTAAACTGTAACCATTGTTTTTATTAGTATAACATAGTATTAATATTGAGTTTTCATCGCATTTTCAAATTCTAAGCAGTTACATAACAGAAAATAATAAAAACGTGTGATATTCAGAAATGTGGTAACAGATTTAAGAATCTAAAGAGTAATATTCTCTTCTCCTGAAAGTAAATAAGAGATATAGTCCAACCTGCAATGTCACTCGTACCTGTATAATGTCTGACTGCAGCTATTCCATATGCCCTTGTTGGACTTGTCGAGTTCACCACACTTTCAGCAACTTGAGCTCACCTAAGCACTCTGCAGAAGACCATAATTCCTGACTAGCTGTTTCATTTGGAAAAGATTAAGCATTCATGCTTTCAACAGGTTTGTCCCTCTCCAGAAGTTTTAAAGCAAACCTGCACATTACCTGAGTGAACTAAAGGTACCGCACAGAGAAAGAAGTGAGCTTATATTGCCTGTTCTTTCTGAATGCAAACCACTGTTTTCTTCATTAAAATTTCTTCACATGTCACATGTAAAAGACTGCTCTGTCATGAGATCTTACCTGAGCTCTAGAGCACAGTAATTGGAATTCTGCTTTAGAAAACCTCTAACACGCCCAATATAGGCACAGGTGCCTATGAGCGTTATTAGCATTCAAGTATCTGTAGTTCAAAATTTACACTGGATTTATCTTTTTCAATAAACATAGCTGAACAAATTACAGTATGTAAGAAAAAAAAGAGAAGAAAACCAAACATTTTCCAGGCCATTTCAATTGACTAACTGGCTTGGTTTGTAATGATTTCCTAGTACCTTCTAATGATAAGAATCTTTTTTGCAGGAATACTACAGTTTCATTTTGCTTCTTCATTTATTGTTTATGTCATGCAGAAATACTCCTTAATAGACTGATTGCATCAGCCACAACACTCAAACAATGCTTTCTTCACAAATACAGAAAACTTTTTCAAACATTGTAGAGAATGGGAAGGTTCACTGGGTCTTCATTCAAAACCTCTTCCTCTTATGACCACGCACACATTCCAGAAGGTTACAGACAGAAGAAGAATAATTAACATTATGATTTCTGAAACCTGCAGATCCACCACTAGGGAGTTTGCAGTAACCATTACAAATATCTCCTCTGAAGAACTCAGTTATTAGGAGACTAATCATTAGCAGACACATGCTCTGACTGGCAATGATCTAAAGCTGTTATTTTACTTTTGCAACAGAAAGGAGCAAGGAAACAAAAATACGTTTTAGAAGACATGCAATGTGCCTTTTGCAGCCAAAGTAATCAAGTAAATGCAGCCCATATTTTTGCAGAATAACGTAAATCCCTAAAGACTAATATTTAATGTGTATATTCTCTTAAGTGCACAGTCTGAAAGGCAAGTTCCATAATTCCCACTGAACACCAATGGCTTGAATGCTCACAAACAGCCTAAATCAAGAGGAATACTCGTGACATATGTACTTAAATCAAATTGCAAAGTCTATCCTTGACTATGGAATCACCACAAAAATCTCAGGTGAGTGGTCTGTTCCAGCACATCCCCAGATATTTCTCTTGTGCGCAACAGGGCATCATCTTCCCCCTCCAGAAATAGAGCCTGGAACAGCAGCTATTCCAGAGAAACTGTAACCCACCAAAAGTAAAGCATGTGCAAAAGCTGGGAGAACAGCATCATCCACCAATTATTTACATTAGCGATTCTTTCTGTTTGTTTAGTTTTACTCAGACATTTCCACTTTAGATCACTAGAAACACTATTTTCAGTGTTTAACATTGTGCCCTTTATACAGGCTTGTAAAACATTCTTCTTCTCCAAACAACAATTAACTTGAGTTTTAGTGGGATTTTCTTTAAAGAATGCACAAATTTCACAGTATCCTACTACATTTCAAAAGGCAGTTGAATCAAGAAAGTGTAAGGCTGTAGACATTTTATTTTAAATCTAAAAATACCTACAAACAAGGACTCCACAAATGCTTAATTTCCATTTTTTCAGTATAACCATAAAATTACTCCACAAACATTAAAAATTCCATTAAAATATTACTCACAATTAAGGGATCATCTCGTCCCATTGTAATAACAGTTCTGTTCACTGTGCGTAATAGCTGTACCATTATTTCTTGTATATGCTGATAAGTTGACGCCTGTAAATGAAAAAAGTTTTGGTATTAAATGCACATCTCTTGTAAAAGAAAGAAGAAAACAATTATTCCCATGTTGACAGTTCAAGTTGTATAACATTATCACCCTACTGAAAGAACAACACTAATCCTTCTCGCTCATACTGCTCCTTAGTTCCAGCGATTTCAGCAGAACACTTACTTCGAGTGGCATGGTCTAATTTTAGCCCCATCTATCCCATAACTTCTGGTTGTTTCACACAGTCATTTCTCATTACTCAGCCAAGGGACCCGTGTTTTCCCAGTAACCCAGCCCAGAACTGAACAGCAACACCCTGGTAACAGATAACCAATGCAAATTGTATCATAATTCTCCATGTTGGCCAGTGGCCCTCAGGGCAGTCTGGAGCTCAGGAATCTTCGTAGCTTGCAGTCATAAATATAATATGTAATTATTGAGGGGAAAAGTTATTTTTATTTCACATTGCAGCTCTGTGAGGGCACAGACTGCAAACACTGTGCTCTTTAACCCCCCTGACTGAGCATGGGTCAATGTGGCTGACAGAGACCACACTAGAGACCCACCACCTGTCCACACCAGGTTTTGAGTGATCTCAGCAGCCCAGTGGCAATTATTCACCAGCTCACATGAAGCGACAGGTGCCTCTGGCATGTTCCTTGCACAAGGACATTCGATTATTTATTTTAAAACACTGAGCACTTATAAAACAAAAGTCACTTATATTCACCAGTTTCATTGACCTTACTCTGATCACTGGAAAACTTTGCAAACTAGCACACAACAACCAAAGAAAGAAAATGTCCAAACAAATTTCTAATAGAACAAAAAGTTCGCTTACACCAAACAAGGCACCTCTAAATGTCACAGGTAGTATGGACATGGTGTAGTTGACAAGCAGGAGTAGGTGTAGGGTCATAGGTTGGACTCGATGATCTCAAAGGTCTTTTCCAACCTTACGATACTGTGATACTGTTAAACACCACAATTGCAGAAGCCATGGTGTTATCTCCAAAGTGTTGTAGGTGGCTGAGTTCCAATACCACCCCAGGAGAAACTGCTTCTGACTCTTTCTTGAGAAATCCAGCACTGTCTCCTTACTTTCTCCTGTTCCGATTAACCTGTGTCAGGCCAGCATCCCTTGCAAAGGAGACCTCTCTCATACCTCATCATTTATTTACTATTTCCACTGTCCTATTGTGTCCTTCAACTATGACATATGGAAACTGAAAATACCTTCTCACCAGTCACAGCATTTCCTAAGTTACTGTACCCTATGAATGAACAACGCATTCACAGAATCATGTTTGTGGTTGGCATTTTCTGGTTTTTTTTGAGTTTATCTGGTACAGTCCCATGTTTATAAAGACACTACATCTGATGGTTGCTGCACAGAAGACATTTGTTGGAGTCCTTTCACAAAGTTGCTTTCTCTTCCATCTCCTCCATTTCCCAATATGCATATAATGAGCTCTAAGGTTTAGCCTCTCAAATAATATGAAAACTAAAGAGTGCATTGGCTTGTTGTATTTTCAAATGCCTCAAAATTAACTGGAAATTAAAAATAACCTACAGTGCATCTCTCCCCATACCAACTTCAGAAATTAACCGAATACCTTCTTGCCTCTGCTTTTTTCCTCTTCTTTTGAAAACCTCTGAGATAAAATTGCACTTTCTTCCAGTAAGACATAGCAGTGCTTTGTCACATGGCAAAGCAAAATCATCAGGCTTAGGCAAAGTTGTAATGAGAATGACAATTCTCATTCAGACAGCACCAACTAGAATATTTTTGCCTCTGTGATGCAGAAGCAGCATATTGGTCCTCCTAACGAATGTATTGGCACAGTTGACCTCCTAGAGGAAGGAATATCTAGCCTTGCCACTGGAATGTTGAACAGTGGCAGCACTTGGCACCAGAGATCTTCACAAGCTTTCCCTTTTTGGGGTGTTTCACTCAACAGCTAGACAGACTGTGACAATGCAAGATATATTCATTAATCACAGCTGGTTTTATAATGTTCATTAGCACTGTAATTAAAGAAATCAACAGTAAAATTTGGAAACTATTATACATAGCAGCACTCTAGACACTTTCCTTGGGTACAGGGAATTCACTTGTTCATTAGTTTGCCTTTTTTTATGAAATGCAAATATGAGGGCTCTTATAATCTGACTTCATTTCCTTCCACGTTTCAGTACGTGCTATACCATTATTAGTAACAGCTCAGAACATTAGATAATGGTTTTAGCATTTAGCCATGACTCCATTATTAAAGATGAGCTCTATTCTGAATGCAGAAGTAGCACATAACACGCCTTTCCTGGAGAAAATATAATATATGCTCAATCATGTAAAGGTTATTTTCACTAAGCCTTTGAATTCTCAGAGAAATGCTAGCAAATGGATTAAAAGGGTTTCTTTCTGAAAGTGTGACTTTCTTCTCGATAATCTAAGAAACAATTAGGAATTCAATACTGGCATTGCTACCTTAAAAATAGTGTTTTCACACATTGCCTATAGACTAGGTTTCAGCTTTCATTTTAAGTAACAGTTTGTAGCTTTAGAAAAGTCTGGCAGTGCACCGTAACAGGCATTTTCTCAGATGATATTTTGCTTCACAAGGATTACACATGCTCTTAGTGAAACCTGGAATACCCACCATTTGCCTGCAGTCTATTTGGTTAAACATAAGACTTGGCAGAAGCTAAATCAGCAGCGTATACCATATATAAATCCTCTTTTGGAAAACAAGCATCATATTATTCCATTTCATGGCATATGTTCATCAAAAAATATATGTTGCCTTGACAATTGAACAGGATTTGCTAGGTGACCAAGGCACACCAACGACAGCAAACTGTCCGAGCTCATGCTTGGTATGAATGTCAGAGCAAGTTCTGTTACAGCACTCAAACGTCTTCAGATTCATTGATGGAAGGTATTGGTACACATAAATTAGTTAATAGAAAATCCAAACCAAACAAAATTTCATTCTCTTTAAAAATATCTGTGCAGGTTAATGGTTAGTGTTAGAATTAACTTCCATGTTTTACTTAAACTTCAACATGGCTGGGACAAAAACCAGAGTAATTCCATTGTCTCGGAGTGAACCATACACTTGAGAAGGGCATAGAGCGCTCGTTTATTTGGATAGGGACAAACATGGACTAGCTGAATGGCTCTTTCTGTACTTGAGATATCCACTTGGAGATACTTCTTGGGTTAATTAATTTCAGCTCTCCCAGCTCTGTTCCCTCTCAAATTGTTGCCCAGCTCTAGCCTACAACCCTGGCATGGGGCAGAGTGAGAAACACAGAGGGTCTTCAAACTGCGCAAGCACTGTTCAGCAATAACTAGACTTTTCATTGGTGTGTTATCAACACTGTCTTGGTCACAAATCTAAGGCACAGAAACATATGGGCTGCCATGAAGATAATGAACTCTACACCAGCCAGATCTACTATGCTTGCTCTCTCATGCATCCAGTTCTGTAACTTTGGGTTCCTCTTCTGACATAAGCACGCAAAAAAAGAGCATGTAGTAGGATGAAGCGCTGGAGGCTTGATTTTTTTAAATCACATAGTTCAAAATCATGCATGGTTTTGACTGAAAGCTGTCTGCAGAACAACTTACGGTAACTGGCACTAAAAGAAGGTGTAGGCTCCCTGACAATTGATTTGAAATTCTATTTTGCTGAAGTCTTAAGATCTGTTATAAGTTAGGCAAATGCTTTAAAAATTTCTGTACAATTCTAAAATGCTTCCAGATGGTTTTTTGCTAATAAAATCAACAGCTTAAAACACAGCTGCTACTACTTATTGACTTAGTGCACAGAACAGGAGAGGAATACAAGAGGAATTGAGATGTATGATCTCAACCAAGGTTTTATTTTAGCTTCTCAGATAAGGAGTTTACCTTTACATTTAATTGTATAAGCACTATAGATAAAAACTTGTTCTGATACAGTAAATGTTAAACTGTAGGATGTATGACAGATCAGAGACAGTCACCTTACAAAGGGCAGGCATTAAAGTTGTAAAGGGAAAGAAGTGAAATGTTTATAATCAAAACAGAAAAAAAGTCACAGATTTCATTATGACTTTCAACAACTTAGTTCTTGCTCTGAGCTTGAACTGTATCTCACAGGTGCTGAAAGCACACAGACTAAGCTATGAAGCTAATTTTAGACATGATTGAGTCAAAACAATGTCATCTATGTCCAAAAAAGTTGTTTACTGGAGAGGCAATTTAAAATCAAACATAAGCATCCCACACAGATGGCTAACAATGCCTGCCTATTCATAAAAAATAACATCCTAACCATAAACCACTGTTCTTAATGATGTACTTGCTACCCGCACAACCTAGCAGCTAGACAGCAGCTGAAAATAACGGTGTTTGAACACAAGGATATGACGATTTATGTTTCCCCACGCCAACACAGAGAAGATATCACTATATCTTTTTCTTTGACAAAGAAAATACATTATTCTAAAATTCTCTAACAATGCCAAAGATTACGATTTTGGCCACACAAAACACAACAATCACTGCTGCTTCTTTTCTGTCCTCTGAACGTTTTCTATTTCTGGTGATTTTCACAGAATAAATCCAATGCAAAAATAATGAAGTTACATTTAAAAAAAGTTTTAAAATCTAATCCAAAAGCAGATTTTTTCTATTAGACATAAAACCAGAAAAAATATGGACAATATGTCAGCGTTATCAAGACAGAATAAGTTTGTGATTAATATCGTTAAATGAGTCCACCACTAAAGCTGAAGTTTTCTCTTCCCACAGGTCAAATCATTCATTTGATGAAGGAAAAAAATTGCACTTAAAGTTCAAGTACAAACCCACAAGAAATAATTCGGTTAACCAAAACAATTCACTTTATTTAGATCACACTGAATAAAAGCATTCTGAAGGAGACAACCTAAATGGTATTATTACAATAATCTGGCCACATAACAAATGTTTTCCATTTGTCTGTATGAATATGGGATGCAAAGTATTTCCTATTGCAAGTCAAGACTGTGTAGCCATGAAACAAGATTGTTCGCCTTGGCTCAGAAGTAAACACCTGTGCTGTCTCTTAAAGACAAATTACTGTTTGATGCCTTAGCTACTGCTGTACTGAAGGTGTTCCTTCCTTTTGTCTCTTTTTCTCCTTCAGATAAGTCACCTCAAAAGCAGGTTTTTAGTGGCAGAATCAGTGGTTAGTATCGCTAAAAAAAATGAGACTGACCTATGTATTCCCTGTCAAGGAAAGAAAAAACTACTAGTGCTGCCGTGCATTGGCTGTCGTTAAAAAAAGAACAATCATTTTATTGACATCTACCTTTATATATCCTAACGTACATCATCTCTGATCAGCAAGTGTACTGCCAGAAGGCATGCCTGAGTATGTATTTCTCTCAACAGGAGCATCTCGCTCTTTTGCTGATGACCCAGCTACTCTACAATGTTTCTTACAGTCATGAGTATGATGCCTCCAGAGGGGTCATCGTATGCTACTGGATTTAAACATACTCCAGGGAGCTCTTCTCCTTATGTTACAAATTCATCAGCATATTACAAACCCAGTTTGTAGGTAACTGCCACTCAAACATCTCACAGAGAATCTCCAGTTTACAGGTTAACTTCCTCAAAAGAAGCTATTTAAGAAATGCCGCTTGTTTTAAACAAGTGTGAATGTCTTTGCTTTTTAAAAACGCATCCTTTTTAAACTCCCAGCAATTTTCATGATATAATGGGTTATGTATTACCTAAAACACCGTTGTTTGTCATTATGCAAAAACGTTTGCCTGGCTACCTACTTCAATAGAAGTAAAAGCACAGAGTGCGTTACATGCTTTTAAACAACATCATTCTACATAAATTACATTATTTTAATTGAATTGCTAGAAGTCTGAAGTCCAAACCCGTGAAGAGTACAATCTCTCGAGTGTCCAGCTGTGTTTAAACATGCACATCATAGTGATCAGAGAAAAACATCAACAAAAAAAATCCCATTATTAAAGATAACATTCTACTCAATAATAAAATTCTTTTGATTTTAAATAGAGCTAAGAATGTGCCTAATATCAAAGAAGAACATCTGAAGGGAAAAAAATTAAGAGCTTATCAAAAGCCCTCAACAGCATCGCATTAAAAATATAAGACAGGTTGAAAATGGTGTTTTTCTTTTGAAACAGTCATTTGAGAAATAAGTAAAATGGGAAGCCTTTTAAAAAAATTGCACTTTCTAATGGTTCTCCTTTGGAAAAGAGTCCATCACATTTCTACAGTGGTTTAGATATATCAGCTCCAAGTCTTGGAAACCGAACAAGTTAGAATCTACGAAATAACACTTCAAACTGCATAGGGCTACACACATTCATGCCTCGTGACAGGAATTTGTCATTATTCTCACTCGTGCAAACATCGGCTGAACACACACATTTTCAGTAAGCACTAACAAATCTTTGACATGTCAGCTACTGTTACTATGGACAACAACTGTTTAAAAACAAGCAGAATTTATGAGATACACATGCAGAAAATATTTATCAATCTTGCTTTACAATTGTGTTTCAGCTTTTAAATATACAGTAATCAAACTAGTTTATTTTACGTTATAGACCCATAAACTTGTAACTTCATTCTTTACCCTTTCACTATTTCTCTTTGGAATTGAAATTTGAAATTCATAATTCAATTATGAATTCATAATTCATAATCCAACCCATGCCAGTGCTTCACCAGCCTCATCATAAAAACCTTCTTTTTATCTAGTCTAAGTTAACCCTCTTTCAGTTTAAAGGCATTTCTCCTTGTCCTATCCCAAAAGGCCCTGACAAGTCTATCCCCATATTTCTTATAAGCCCACTTGAGGTACTGGGAGGCTGCTCTTAGGTCTCCTTGGAGCCTTCCATTCTCTAAGTTGAACAATCTCAACTCTCTTCTCCTGTTTACATTCAAGTGTTCCATCCCTCTGATCATTTTTGTGACCCTCCTCTAGATCCTATCCAACAGGTCTGTGTCTGTCCTGTGCTCAGGGCTCCAGAGCTGGATGCTGTGCTCCAGGTAAGGGCTCACGAGAGTCGAGTAGAGGGAAAGAACCACCTCCTTGACCTGCTGCTTTGGATGTAGCCCAGGATACAGCCAGCCTTCTGGGCTGTGGATGCACATTGTAGACTCATGTTCAGCTTTTCATCCACCAGTACCCTTAAGTCCTTATACTCAGGTCTTGTCCCAATCTTTCCATCCCCTAGCCTATATTGATACTGCGATTTTCCCCAGAGCATTGCATTTGGCCTTGTTGAACTCTCCTGAGCTTCACAAGGGTGCACTTCTGGAGTTTCTACAGGTCCCTCTGGAAGGCATCCTGTCCTTCAGGAGTGTCAACTGCACCACTCAGCTTGTTATTATTGGTACTGTCAGTAATAGTCAGCTTGGTGTCGTAAAAGTCTGACTCATTTCAGCATACATTCCACTGAACTTTACCAGTCAAAACTAAAAGTGCCTAAACCTATGCTAAGAAAAAACCACAGCAGCCTCACTGCTTTTAATAATGCTATGGTGACTTAAAGCAGTTGACTATTTAAAGAATATAAAATTGAGAAATAAAAAAAGATAGCGCAGATTTCAGTACGTCATCTTTAATACCTCAACTGCCCTTTAACTTAAGTTTATGAAAAATTGGAGAAAAGTTCAATTTGCCACTGACTTGTATTAAAAATTTAAATGAGATTCATCAGCATCAATAATTTACTACCTAATCAACTCAGGCTTACTAGAGACTTGAGCCATCTACATCACCATCGGGACTTACAGGGTCTTGACAGCTCAGAACTTCCAGGATGCTATTGAGTAATTCAATACAGTACTTCTTCTCTTGGACCTGGAGCTGCTGATCGTCCTTCTGTTCCAGTAATTCCTTCAGCTCCTTTGTAATCACAGGAAGTAGAATGTCTCTGCATTCTGGAAGAAAGAAAATTATCTTAAGAAAAAACATAAATCAAATGCTACCTGCAAATAAACAATATGCTTCAACAGCTACATCCCCTTCCAACACAGGAGTGTTGATTTTCCAGTCATGCCTCAGGGATATTCTTAAACTTGTGTGATATTTTTGCAAGTCAGCAGTATTTCTCCTATATGAAGAAGACAACTTCCTGATAAAATATCTTTTTTTCAGTTAAATTCTAAAGGCTGCTCAGCTTGTCCCAAACATTTCAGGACAAATTATTCACTTTACATACAAAGCACTTGGAAATAAACTAAGCTGAAGCAATAACAATATTTTAATGTAAGAAAAATACTATACTTATTCAATTATTCTTTCTGAAAATAAGGCACAAACAACAACAGAATTGTTCTTTGTGCATCATCTTAAAAAATACCTTCTGAGGACACATATAAGAACGCAGACAAAATGTCTCTAATGAAAGACCTATCAAGTCTAGGAGAGCTAAAGTTATGCATATTAATCCTTATTTAAATCTAAGGAAATTTACACAAATAGTTACATTTCAATTTCACAAGTACATTTATTTTTTTTTAAGACAGAGAAGCTTATAGGAAACATCAGGAGGACAACAAGCATCAATTTTGCTAAATAGTTACATCACCAATCAGACACTACATTCTATCATTACCATATATCACAGCTGCTCTTCATCTGTAGACAGTCAAAAATAAATTGCTTTATGCATATTTAACCTGTATGAAAATACATATGCAGCAAGCACGGAGGGGTATCAAATATTCAGCTTCTCTTTTCTGATAATCACTCTGTCTCATCCCTGTCTTCCTTTTCAGATTCTCTAAAAGACATGTAAGATCTGCCAAAGGAATGATTCATCCCAGGCTGAGCTCTTCATGTTTCCTCTACCATTGTGGATCCAATGCACTACCCCAAATGATGGGCAATAGAGGTCCTCTGCATGGAGTGTCGCTGTACATACTTGTCTGCACTTAAATCTATGCCTATATGTGGCATTATTTGGTGTCACAAATTTTCTAATGTAAACCTTCTGGGGACAAACTCGACTTTTCATAAGGATGTAAAACTATTGCTCTAAAATTCTGCAATATACCCTGTAACAGTTATAATTAATACAACAAGAAGATGGACATATTTAAACAAACACATCCAACCTCTAACTAATCTGCAGTCACACGTCATAGGAATACAGATTCCAAATCAACAGTGTGTAAGAAATTGTCCTGGCAACTTCTTTCTCATAGACATCATTCTTAAAAATAGTGCCTTTAAAACATCTCCACTTCAAGAAAAATCAGTAGGGACAGCTATGCTAACAGGCCTGTTCTTCACAAAGTTATATCAAATTACATGGTATCTCAGCCATTTTTTAACACGCACAAAGAGTGCAGAAGGTTGCGTGCAAATACCAGTTTCACATCTGCCAGGATAAATGCACTTATTGCACCCACTCCTCCAAAATAACATACAGCTTAATTTTTAAGCTACTGCAATCTCTCTTGAAATGTCTGACAGCTAGCAAATATAAAAATTCTCTTTGAGCAGCTTTAAAGTTACGTGAAGCAACCAGATAATAAAGCATAGTACAAATCTATACTTAATGAGCTTTATTTCAAAAATTAAGTCAGAGACTAGTCTGAACAAAATCATTGATCAAGGGGAATCCTGTATTTTAGCTAAAGTCCATTTCAAATTTCTACTCATATAGAATAAAAAGCTAGGACTTCAAGCCAAGCGTTATGTGTATATTAATCACTAAATTAAACCTGACTTCACATGCCAGTGAAACCCTTTTGACAAATAATTGGGAAGAATAGAGGAGAACATGAGTTAGAAGTTGTGCTAGATACCTTAGAGAGAAGCGGAAGAAACTCCACTGAATTTAGAAGTCCTCCATACCAAGGTTTCAGAGGCTGTCTAAAACCAGAATGCTAAGTGCCCTCTGCTGTCTATAACTCATTTTAAAAACTCTTTGCTAAAAGAAATGCCTTTGACATAATTGCTTCTCTGCATAAAGTCATTCCATAATTCTTAAATATAAAGCAAGCAGAGCTTCTTGTGTAGATGAAACTTTCCAATCATACTGAGAAGACAGCTGAGGCAGAAGCTACAATTTATTTCCTCCAGGTTTAAGAGCTAATTACTCCGCAAGCTTCAGTTGAACTTTGCACTATAAATTAAAATTTGATTCGTATTTGATACATAAAGAACACTACACAAAATATGAAATCCCTTCATTATCTTGGGACAGAGAACAGTTTTCCGAATGGGTTTGTAAATTCCAGATTATAATATTAAGATACCATCACACAAGCTAAGCAAGCAAGATGAGCAAAGTACTCATTTGGGCATCAATAAATCGTTATCTAGAAAAAAAGTTGAAAAAAATTAAAGAAAATCATTGAAGACAGTAATTGAAATAAGAACCAGCCTAAGTAAGTTTTTCCATTGTAATATTTGGTGATCTGGACTCATTACTGAGTGCACCCTCAGTAAGTTTGCAGACTGCACCAAGTTGGGTGGGACTGGTGATCCACGAAGGCTCTAGAGAGGAATCTGCACAGGCTGGATCAGTGGGCTGAGACCAGACGTATGGGGTTCAACAAGGCCAAGTATCTGACCCTGTAACTGGGCATCAATAATCCCATACTAATACTCCAGGCTTGGGGAAAAACGGCTGCAAAGCTGCCCGGTGAAAAAGGACCTGGGGATTTTCGTCAATAGCTGGCTGGACACGAGCCAGCAGTGTGCTCAGGTGGCCAAGAAGGCCAATAGCATCCTTGCTTGGATCAGCCAGCAGGAGTGGTGTGGGCAGCAGGAGCAGGGAAGGGATTCTGCCCCTGCATCCAGCACTGGTAAGGCTGCACACGTTGAATCCTGTGTTGAGTTTTGGGCCCTTCACTACAAGACAGACACTGAGACGCTGGAGCGTGTGCAAAGAAGGGCTGCGAAGCAAGTGACAGGTCTGGAGAAGAAGTCTTACAAGGAGCAGCTGAGGGAACTGGAGTTGTTGAGCCTAGAGAAAAGAAGGCTGCTCTCTACAGCTCCCCAAAGGAAGCTGCAGCAAGGTGGGTGTTACTCTCTTTCCCCAAGTAACAAGGGATGTCAGTATAATAAACTGCCCCAAGGGCTATTGGGCACTGGAACAGTCCTCCGGGCAAGTGGTGGAGTCACCATCCGTGGAGGTATTTAAAAGACAGGTAGATGCAGTGCTTAGAGACATGATTTAGTGGTGAACTCGGCAGTGTTAGGATTACAGTTGTATTCTATCTTAAGGGTCTTATCCAACCTAAATGATTCTATATTTTTACGATTAAACAATCCATAGACACACAACACCAAAATCACTCTGAGAGAGCTCAAGACAGATAGGGGAGAGACATGGTGAGAAGAGGAGAAACATGGAGGGGGAGGTAGGATGCCTATTTTAAGTACTAGCTACTTTTTGCTTGATAAATGATGCGATAACATTGCCAAAGACGGATACTCTTTCTTAATGCTCAAACCCATGAAAAAATAACTGTTCCAACTGGCTTTTTTATTTTCTAGAAGCCAGAATAAAACATGTGCTGCCCCAAACTGTATCTGAACTCATAAAACATGAGCATACAGTTTGAGCACCTTGCATTTATTTCATCAAGGTGTGCCAAAAGACCTTGTTCTACATATTTATCAGCCCCAAATTCCAATGCACTTCTTGGAGGGAAGTGCCATGGTAACCCCTCCCTCAATAAGGACAGGTAGATCCATTCTCATAAAAGATTAAGGAGTTATGTGTTTTCACTTCAGTAGAGCTTTTTTAACCCCTCTATTCACCTTATTCTCCTTCAGAGAATATCTCGTGATTTCTTGCGTACCAGGCAAGTGAAATTCAAACTGTAAGTCATTAATGCAATAACATCATTAAAAAAGACATTTGGGTCTCCTTCAGCAGAAATCACAGACGGGCTTCATTCCTGACTGCCTCATACGTGCAGCCAAAATGGTAATAAAGATTTAACACCACTTCTGTCTCCCTTAGGAAACACTACTCCTGACTCCCTGGCATGCCTGTAGTCATATCCATCTGTTAGGATGGCTTCATGCCCACTTAAAAACTGGCATGCCTATTTAATAAGGACATAGGTGTCATCTGAATACAAATTTAGAGCAAGGTCTTAAAAATAAAATCAGTGAACAACATTTTTATAATAAGGAGAGACTTTTGATGGCAGTCAGCGCTCAATTAAAGTGCCATGCTTCTTCACAAAGGACATCTGTTCACAACTGCAGGCATCTCTACTGAAAGTCTTCCCTCTTCACTATTTGCCATTTAACTCTTAGCTGGGAGTCCAGAAATTATGAATTTAGCTTTACCAATGAATAAAATACATCCAAATACAAATTGCACAGTTTAGATAAGACGCACAGCAAGGGGTGGTACCATAGGTCACCTACAGATTCTGACAGCCCTGTAAGATGCAAATGGTTTTTATCTCTTGAAATCTAGTGCTAACATATGAAGTAGAAGCACAGGTTGATCTTGTGAAGCCAGCGCACAACACTTGCTGAACTTTCAAAGCACGTGTCAGTAAGGTTAGGTACAGAAAAGGTACAACAACAGTCTCAGCACACCACTGCGACCAAGCAGAGCACTGCAGAATGCACTCACTTTCCAGCTTCAAGGCATATCTTCAAGTTCCTCCACTCATCACAGGAGCTGAGAGATGTCATATATTTGAAGGCAGCCAGAGCAACATCTAAAACCATTACTGCTGTTGCCAAAACACTCTGAATGTTCAGTGCCTTTTCCAACTTGCAGTCACTACAGTCTGCCATGAATGTTTGTCAGTAGATTCTCTCTGGCAGAATTACGTATTTGGCTTATGTTTCGATTATTATTATTGATGAATTCCAACTTGCTTGTTTTCATATTTCATTTCATTGACAGACAAAATTTTCCTAAAGTAACAGATTCATATTAACTTCCATAATGTCTTTATTCTCTCATCTACTTCAAGTAGTTGTAAACAGAGTTTTTAAAGATACATCAAGTTCATTGTTAAAACTAGTTCACCTAACTTGATTTACATTTCTCCTTTATATCAAAATTTTTAAAAACCCTAAAACCTTAAAAACTTTGCCATAATGGGTCAAGTCTAACAAAAAGTTACCAGTAGTAATAGCGAGCATGCCATCTACTCTTCTGTAAAGAGAATGCATTCATTTACACATGTTCATCATAAATGCATGCAGATAAATACATACAGATATACATATGCCATCTTTCTCCATATTGAAATATCACAGGAATATAATTGGCAAAAAATGAATACAGGATTTGAAGTGACACTTAAAAGGTAATGTACCCCAAAAACCTGTGCTGTAAATTACAAAAGGTGGAAGGAAAAAAGATAACTCATCTCAGAAGCGTGTTTCTTAAATGAACCTTTTCAAAGTTAACACAAATTCAAGAATGAATCTACAAGATTATATTTCAATAAAGAAGACTTTTAAATGAATTTAAGAACAGTGACTATTTTCAATTTTAGTCCCAGTAGGTAAAACTGAGAGAGTCCAATGCACTAACAATCATCTCCTGCATTGAAACATTTTAATATGTTGAGAATTTGTGTTGAAAAGAGTACAGGAAGATAATCACAAAAAATGAACAGTAAAACTTCGGCTGAAGAATTCATATGAGTAAGAAAGAACAAAACCTAAGATTACAAGCACAGTTAAAATCTGTAACTCAATTCCAGTAATAATAATCAAAATGAAAGATGCACAATCAGAAATTAGTGTTCCTTCTACTTTAAAAAAAAAAAAAAAGAAAGAAAAAAATCACCTTACTTCTTAACATTGCTGAAGGTAAAAGCTATATACTTGTTCTAAATCTTAAATTGAGTTACATAAAAGAGAGAACACAGACTTAATGCTGATAATACAACACAATTTTAACTCTAAATCTTTTGTTAATTGTCCCTGACTTGCACATATCTGAAATCACAACATGATCTTGAAAATGGGGGGAAATACCAAAATCAAATCCCATCTTCCCTGTGAAACGTAGGCATTATGCAGTATAAACTCATGTTTGCTGACAGATCATAGCCCACAAATTCAGACCTTTAGAAAGAGTTCCAAACAATATGAAATTGCGAGTCATTATCTTCCTGGGGTTTTTTCAGATGGAAAAGCTGATTAAAGAGTCTAGCAGGACAATCTTAGATTGCTGAGGCGCTACTGTATAGAAACATAACATTACCAAATCCCTTTCCAATCACTTTGTGCTGTATTACTCTTGCTGAATTACAGTTCACCTGTTGTATTTTATTGGTTCCACTTAAATTTTTTTAAGAAAAAATTAAAAACATAATCTAATTGAACAGGTGTCATAGATTAACATATATATGATTAGTAACACACAATATTATAGCACAGAACCAACATATTGTCAGGTTTCCTCAGCTTTAGGACACTTGTACATGTGCATTAGTTAAGGAATAAATCTCACATCTTAAATCTTTTCTGTTCTAGATCACCAACTCACAAACTACCAATATTTTTTAAACAGTGAAACAAAAGAATCAGAATATTTCACAGATAGAACTCAGTAATGTACACATGAATGTTTAAGAATCCAGGCTAGTTCAGGGTGTGTGTAAGCACTTGTTTAAAAAATAGAAATAGTTCCTCAGTTAGGAAAAAAAAAAAATCACTATAGTCTCAGCATTTCTTCTGGCATCTGGCAAATTAACCCCTACTGCTAACATATGACTCTTGCTGCTGTGCTTCCAAAATCAGCAAGAGGTTTGCATATGCTGAACACGCAGTAGCTATGTCTACAGCCACAGTGAGGAGAGGACCTGGATTTCCAGCCAAGAGGTTGAAACTCTATTCCCGTTCCTGCCAGTGACCATCTGTGTGACCTACTTAGAGAGGATCTGGGTGTTCTGCTGCAGCACTAACTCCTAATCAGGACCTCTAGAGAATACAAAGTCAGAAGAAGCAATGAGAATACAGGCAGATTTTATTATGTGTTCAAGCATTTTATGTTCATTTCACACCAATAAAGCCCAGCTCTCCCAAGGCTAACTGATTTACAGATTTCAGCTCAATGTCAGTGAATATTCCATGGTTGCATTAGAAGAAATAGCTGACTCCAAATACTGTAAAGCTCAGAAACACTAACTACAACAAAAATAGTTGTTCACATATGCAATGTCTTCATCTGGTGATGTCTCAAAAAGGGAGATACAGTCAGGGAATTTTGGAAATAGGTTTCCTAAAAAAAACCAGTGATGTATAAAAATAATTTTATGTGGAAATGAAGCCAATTTCACAAAATTGTCTTTGGTAGGTCCAATAGAGAATTTCACAAGAGACATAAAAATCCATCACATCCCACTTTGCAAGAGGAAAGATAGAAAGATATGACAGGAGACAGTTTCCAACATCATAAATGAGACTTCGTAATCCCTTTAGAGAAGTTTATACAGGACAAGACAACCATTTCTTTCCCTCTGATAGTTTTATATAATGAATTATCAACTTCGCTAAATTGAAAGCATCAAAAAACTAAGTTGATCAGCAGACAAGAAGTCATCTTAAAGGAGGATGTATTGTCAGAAGACAAAACTGGATAAATGTTTGTGCACGTGCTCACAGATCCTATTAGAACATTCTTAAATGTTATAGTTAATGTGCACAAGTAGATGAAAGCATCAGTCTTCCTACATTCAGGCACTCAAACAGCCGAACCTCTGTAAAGCCTTCTAGGCTGCACTATATTTACAGAGTGGGAACAAGAAATCGATGTCTCAACAACGAAACCTGTCAATGTAATTCAAGGGCTTGTAAAAGTGCTGTAGTGCTGCAAGGCTTTTCAAGATGGGTTACAGCACCACTTTACAGGGCTGTGCATCCTATCTGACGAAAGCGCTCTGTTCCGTTAGAGTCCACAGCAAGAGGTGTTGAATATCTGGGAATACTTGCCAATCAAATTCAGCTTAACCTCAAGGCTTCCAGTGTCAGGTTCGTGTAGAACTTAATAAAAATATTCCTGTTACATTTTTTATTTTTTGAAAGCACATTTTGATGTTTTCACAAGTCTTAGAAAATGCCGTGAATATCAATGAGTAAAGGAAAAGAAACACCGATATACGAAATCCAACTGAATTATGAAGGCAATACCACTGGGAATTAAAGTAAATTAATTGAATTGGAACTTGAATGAACTACAGGGGAAGACAATAAATACAAAAGCCTGGAGGAAAAATGGATCATTTGAAACATACAAATTAATAGACTTCACTGTAATTAACAATGTAGTTAAGTATATTCCATATTCATGGCAGAGAAAAATACTACCTGTTCCAGATAAATGTGAACTTTAGTTAATGATATTGTTGGCAATCTTACCTTAATTATTATGCTGCATTCTATCTTGTGATACACTACATATGCTTTCATTTTTGTAAATTACCTTCCACCTCATTGCTTGGAGTAATGAATCAGGCACAGTCTACACCCTATAAACACAGTTGGTTCTCTACTCAATTAATTTTAGAATCAATTATATTTAATGTAGACCAAAAAAAGCACCTTTAAACCATGGCAATGTAAAAAAAAAAAAAATAAAAAAAAAGAAAAAAAGACTTGTTTGCTATTTAATGTGCACAATATTGCAATGTAGGGGCACGCTAGGTGAATGGAATAAGAACAAACATCACCCAAAATAGAATCTATATTACTGAATGACCTAACCGATACTCAAGCCACACCACTGAGGCAGCAGTAACATTGCTAGCTGGCCATATTAAGTTAGAGAAATGACAAATTCATCATGGAATGGTCTCACGAAACAGAAAGTATACTTGCAAGTGTTTCACCCTGACTGGGTTGCACTGAGGCTGGTGAAAAGGTTTGCTTGCCTCACTTCCCACCTCCCCAAGAGGAAAAAAAGAAGGGAAATTTTCAGAATCAGGTTGAACTCTACAATAACAACAAGAAGTTTTATTCTACCACTTCACCAAAATACTGAAGTACAAAATCTTTAAATTAGTATTCTCCAGGTAGCAAGATCTCTCGAATATCGCCCATCAACTAGGCTTTATTTTAAAGTGACATTAACTCAATTTCTTCTTTGGGCAACTGTTTTTTCAGAGGACTGGCTCTTGTTTCAAGCTAATAAATAAAAAAGGTCCATCTATTTCAGCAGGCTCCTCTAAAAACAACAGTATCTAAATATTAATACATCATTATATACTAGGTATGGCAGTGATAACATTTCAAGATAGATCTTGCATATGTAATCACCATATTAATAATACATAGAAATAATTAACAGCTTATCAAGTTCATACACTTTAACTGACCATTACTAGTGCAGTGACCTATGCAAGTGTGCAGGATCCAGTGCAAAACAACTCAGCTGGCAAGTGGTTTAAATATTATTTGCTTCCTTTAGTCTTAGCTGCTTGGTATTGCTGTCAAGTGTTTGATGTTATCAAAAAATAGCACACATGGTTTGGACATTATATTTTAATACAGAAGTTTAAAACTAAATGAATCCACTAGCTACCTGACTGGGAAAAATTAAACTGTATTGACTATCTGGTTGACACTATACAAAAAGGACCATTTATTGGTTTTATCAGATCTCCTCAGAATTTGAAATCCTTCTAGAAAAATTTCTTATTCATTATAACCTTAGAAATACTGAAACAGAAAACATATATCCTTTTTATAATTCACAGCATATTCTGAGGAAGACATTTCCCCTGGTACACCAGCTATATATTTGAAGACAGACAGGCTGCGTTTACAAGGAAGCAGCAATCTATTATTGTTATTTATCTGCAAGCAGTAAAAGCTTCACAGAACATTTTGCACTAACACAGCATAGCTAAGCAAAGGCCTGTTGAACACAGGAAAAGAACACCGTGCTAAGCAGGCTATCATAATAGATTCTTTGTAATCCCAAACTGCACTCTTGTCTCTACAAGAGCATACATAGATACGTAAGAACGAATGCACACTAAAAGGAGTTAGATGCAAACCAACAGAATTGTGAAGCACACGGGTTATCGTATGCTCAACTGCTTTCCTTCTGAACTCTATATAGGATCCGCTGTGCTAACCAGATATATGAACCAATAACAAATGTACTGGAATGAGACAAGTTTTTTCAAAGAAAACTTATCAAACCATTGTTATTCCACAGCACTGCCTGCTCTTTGTCTTCTAAAATTCTAGACAGAGTAAGAAGTGGAGTTTCTCTTCCAGTATTTGACTGGAGACGAACATATTATACTAAAAGTGCAAAAGTTAGCAAAAGGGAGATTAAAACAAGTAATAATCTTGGTACTATTAGAGCTAGAATTACCCAGCTGCTTTAAGTCTCTAACTGTTCTGGCACACAGCAAAGCAGTGGCTTTAGTAGAGATGAACCCAAATTTCTGTAACCTAAGCATTTAGGCTGTTATCTTATATACCACAGGAGACTGTTATTAATGCATACATAACCCAGAAGGAAAAACCCCACTAATTAGAGCTTACACTTAATTTCTCAGTATTTAATACAGTCAAGGTAAGTTACTGAATTCAAGCAAGATCAAGAGTTCAAGAGTGCATTATTTTAATCCAAGAGTCTTTCGGGTTTGTGACAGGATATTTTTCCTTCTAGTCGAAATGCTACTCACCACAAGAAACAGAGATAAAACTAAGACTGGCACTTCTGATCCTAGAAGCAGCTGCAGTACAAGCAATTGGCGACGCTCTGCTCAGGCAGAGGCAGTATATAACGAGTTGTTTTCACAACATTTCACATCATCTTCCTATTTCACTACAGAGCTTACAAATGGGTTGAAAGGATATGTACATTTAGCTTCATTCATCTTACCATTATACGATAGCAAAACCAAAACTGTTCTTCTGAGACCAACCTGTTACTTGTTTTGTGTTCACAACAGCCATCCTGTAAAGGAGTGAATCCTCTCCAGAGGTCAGGCTTCCAGCATTCACACTCTCTCCGTATTAGTTTTACTCAATTTCAAACAGGAATCAACATTTTCCATTTAAGTCTGAAAAGCATTTTATATTTACCTTGCTTTTTAAAAAGGTTGCTGTGCACTATCTCTTTCATGGACTGTACTTTCTGCTTCTGTAGTTTCACTGGTGGAATGCAAGTGTAAAATTCATACAGTAGTTGGCTGCATGTAAAGGAAAAGTGTCATGTGTTGATAAAGAACAAGACAAACCCATCATATATTCCTAAACATTTCTCTTTTTAAGACTTGGGTTTACTCATTGTATCACAAACACTGACACGAGATCAGAAACACGTTAGAAAGAAAACTTTCAAGAGAAACAAGAAGAGGATGAACGTTACAATGAACTTGACAAATGTTTACTAATTCCTGTTGTTTTCAATGAGAAAACATTTCTATATTTGGTGGAGGCAATTTATCTCAGTCTGACAAAGACAGATACTTATTTCAAACAGCTAAAATCAGATTTGGTTTTTTGAAACAGGGCTCATTCGTGGAAGGTGTGGGGATAGGGGAAAAGTTCAAAAACAAAGGACAGTTCCACTTTCTCAATTTATTCACCAAGTTATTGCTTAAGCATTGGGCCACCATAACACAGTGTGTCATTAGTCCAGTTGGATGAGAACTCTGTTAAAAACTTATGCCCCAAGTTCTACCACTGTCTTGATCAACAAATCGACACAGCTTTGCTGACTTAGACTCATCAATAAGAATTCATTGTTGGTGGTAGCCATACATCATACACTGCATGCGATGCACCTGCTAAACAACCAAAAACAGCTCACCTCAGTAACTTGGCATCAAAGACCGTTTCGACATCATGAAGAACAGATGGTATGTACTTCAAGGCAGCAACCTGAATTGACATGTAGACTGTGTTAATTTTGTATGTTTATCTGCATATACAGCATACAAACAATGCAGAGCACATCATGGAGACAGATAAAAAAACCCCACAATTATAAACTCGGATTTCTTAGTTCAGACTTAAATTTCACATCACATTTGAATATTTTAACACAGAGTAAGAGAGTACCAGTCACGCAAGGGCTTTTATGCTGAGGATATGCAGGGGAACTTAACTACAATAGTACCAAGTGGGTTATATTTTCTTTGTAGACCACTAAGGCTCGTTTTGATGCAAATATGTAACCAAGCAATGATCAAAGCAAAGCACCTCAATCACACTTTATATCGACTCCATCCCAGAAACGTGCCATGCAGGAGGCAGAAGTGTGGGTAACAGTCACCTATCCACCTCCCCAACCAACCACCTGCCATTAAGCTATCTGATATTTATCTTATCCTGCCAGTTTCTCATGTATTCTGTAGTGGAGTAATCAAAACTTAAAAGATGATAAGGATAAGATAAAAATTCATTACCATTCTTATAAAGATAAGAATAATTCAGTAGGTAGTTTTCAGACTCAAAGTCATCACTAACATTTAAGACTAACATCCTGAAAGATGAATTTAAAATTAGTTATTATATTAGTAATAATATTAGTTATTACTTATACTCCATAATAGCTTTTGAAAGCAGAGGAGCCAAAAATTAGATATTATTTGTAGTATTCCATGGGAACGTTGCATCAGCTGAATGCCACATCTGATGCAAAGCTACAATGGTCTGGATTTTTATAGAACAGAATAAATGGGATAAGAAATCATACTACTATATTTCTGCTAACCTTTAACAACAGATGAAATTATAACAGATCAACAAAAGAATTATCTAATTTTTGGGTCCTATGAAGTGAATTCTAATTCAATGTATAGATATCTGTCAGAACCATATTACATGCCAAGTCATTGAACCTCAGCCACAAAATACAATAAATCATCTAACAAACTAAGAGAATTTGCATTTCCTGAGATTTTATATCTTGATTTCAAACAGGAAAATCATATGAACTATCATACAAAGATTAGTCTAAACAAAAACTTGAAGACTGAGCATTGCAAATGCACAAGTTAAACATTTGAAAATACATATCAGTTGTCCCAGAGCATCAATATTTCAGGAAGGGGCTTAGAATGAAGCCTAGACTCGATGTTATCTAAAAATCTTTACACAGCAAACTCCTGTTAAAAACTTAAGTCTCTTCTTCACTGTGGGCGAGAGGGATAGAATACAGCAACCGAAGCACAGCTTTCTTCGGCTCTAATTTAAACCTTTTAAACACCATAAGGCTATTATTTTATTTCTACCAGCTTCCACTGTAGTGTAATAAAAAAAAAAAAAAAAAAAAAAAAAATAGAAAAAAGAGGGACTATTATTCAGGTCTCAATTCAAAAAGGGAAGAATTTAGTCTGCAGCACTGGTGCATGGTGTATTTCAGACTGGCTCAGTGCTGGCTTAAGATTCTTTCAGATAAAGTGATTCTTCTGCAGTCTCATCCCCACATTTTTACACAATCCTGGGAAGGTCAAAGGAGCTTTTCAAAACTGCTGCCACTTCAACAAAAAGATTGTATCTTCTTCTGACCTTAGCCATTATTAGCTGAAATACTTTCAGGCAGAAAAGAGTTATTTTATTTTTCTTGAAATCCAAGACTGTGAAACAACAGGGCTATTTAAAATGCAAAATACCTGTCGTGAACTATAAACTTGTCCCAGTTTTACTTCAACAATGTGTTGTTCCTTGCTCTTTACACAACAGTATCATCTAAGTATATTGTACAGTAGCAACATATGAATTGCATTTTACACCTTTTCACAGTTGCTGTGAAAGATGTTTGATAAAGGATATAGTCATGAGTGGCCCCAAAACAATTCAAGCAGTTCTCCACTGACACTTGGTCTATTGCATTGTCTACCTTTCTGTACATTCCCTATTCTGCACTTGTATAACAAGGGAAATGAGAAGGATATTGCTACCATTTCTCTGCAAATCTGTAGTGGCCATGACAGTACAAAATCAACCATCTCCTTTGCGTTCTCTCAAACTCCCAAGTTTCATTTGCAATAATTGCATCAAATGATGTACTGTGGACACAACCGAGCACTGCCCTTAATGAAGTCATAAAGATCTCCTAGTAGGC
This sequence comes from Geococcyx californianus, assembly GCA_013389885.1. Classification (NCBI taxonomy): domain Eukaryota; kingdom Metazoa; phylum Chordata; class Aves; order Cuculiformes; family Neomorphidae; genus Geococcyx; species Geococcyx californianus. The sequence goes on from VWPV01028053.1 coordinate 89,812, forward strand.
AGTACAAGATGCTCTGCATTTTTCAGACCTCAGAGATTAATTTTTTAAGCAGGATACAGATAAACCCACAGCACGGCAGAAAATTATTTCTTACATATAAAATACAATGTTAAATTGCTTTTAACCTTTATAGCTGACCAAGCTTTTCTTAGTTACCCTCTTCTGCAACATTACATTATACATATTTATGAAATTCAAGTACCCATGAGATGAAAGGAACAGTCAAAGAAATCACCTGTGCTCTATTCCTTAGTCTTATTTTATTTGCTATCAAGGCAACTTGAACAAGTTACTATGCCATCCCCTACTGTACACCACAATCAAAGCACCACTGTCAATACCTTTCTAGCCTCATTCTCACATAAGTAATCTTTGCACCTCTGTATAATTTTAAGTTCTTAGAAACTACTGCAGCAGTATGGGTGGGTCAGAAGTGTGCGGGGAAGAAGAGAAATGGTGCATCTTCATATTACGTTATTTTCACACTTTTCAATGCTACAGCCAGTTTTTATTTCCTCAGTTTCCAGGCATAGAATTGGGAGTACTACTTTCTAAAACCAGTGCCTAGGAGCAAGCTGAGTATAGCTGACAATTACAACAGGCAAGACCATCTGTAGGTGCAGTGTGTGTGGCAACTGATGGATGGAACAGCTTTTGGAAAAGAAGCTGGGGCTTGATTTGTAATTTAATGTTGAGAGCACAACCTTGTCAATGAAAGAGTACGTTCACAAACTGCAAATCAGACATTAACAGCATGGCCTTATAAAAACACATAATCTGAAATTTAAAAATTAATTCATCAAGTTTTGTTTCCCAGAAATATAGGCTGATTTACATAGACACAAAACCTATCTACAGAAACTGATGTTTTGCTCCTGAGAGCTAAGAGAAGGGAAATAAGGTACTAACACCTCTCTACTCCCCCTCGCTCCCAGATTCTCCCTCAACCAAATCACTATCAGCTTCTGGAAACCTATTTTGAGGTTCCCATATTTCGAGAAGCCTATCCTCAGAGGTACAGACTTCAGGAAAAACTGTCTCTAAAAGCTAAAAAATTCATCTGCAACGGCGACAGAGCAGCAACTGATAAATCCAACAGAGCTGTAACATCATCCCTGCCAAAATAAATTAATAAAAGGTTTAAGTCTAGCATCTCGGTGCCACCACCTGTAAGTCAGTGTAAGTTCTGAAATTATTGTTTTAAATAATTACAAGAAAAACCTGTTGAACTCTCTTAAAAGGAAATATTCTTAACCTGCACATGCACACTGATACTTGTACCAGTCAGTTTACGACATTCTCAATCCAAAATACAAGGGGCAATCTCTTTATAATGTTAACACCCCAGGACCTGAAAACAAGTCAGTCTCCAGTTCATATGGTTGCTTTCAAACTTCAGCAAAGATGTATTATGACATTATAATCCTTGTTGTAGTAAAATGACTTTACAAAATGCTGAAGTTGATCAGCATTCTCTATTTTTAAATGAGACAGGTCAATTCAAAAACTAAGCAAAAAAGCTGATTTGGATTTACATGTAAATTTCCAGTTTGCTAACAATAAATTAAAAATTGAGTCTTCAGAGGCTCAAAGCTGACATAAACAATACTGCAAAACAGAACCAGATACCCACCCTTTTCAAAGCTCAGGCAGTAAAATAAGTCAAAGCACAGAACTACTTCAGTCAGCCTTAGAACAAGAGATTGAAAAGCTAAATGTTTAACTTTTTGTAAACTTACACAGCATATAACAGATTAGGAAGTAAGATATTGCTCAGTTGATAAAGTTAAACTGAAACAATAAAGTGCTTCTGGCACCAACTAGGCTGTGTCGTATGACATGTAATTTTATACACAATCTTTTCCTGACTGAATTAATATTCACCACAAGCCTGAGTACGATTGCTATCAGTACAAATGACTGGGAAATTACTACTGAATTAAATATCAAGTTCCAAGTAAAAAAAAAAAAAAAGCATTAGCTAAGACTGACGGACATTTCAGGTTTAAGAATAATTTTTTAAATCTTCTAAAGCTAAACTCTATAGGTATTTGGACAACCGGTGGTGAAATAAGAATTAAGAACTCACACTGCAAGACGCTACAAACCAGTTCATTTGAAGTTTCAATATCCTGAGAAAACCAACTACTTGAACTTTCTCGAGGGCTCCTAAAACTTTCTTCTCTGATATCGTCAGAGTTCAATCCACTTGATCCTACCAATCTACATTCCACTTCATTTCATTTCAATGATCATTTCAAATATGACAGATTTAAGGCTGGTTTCATGTTCTGATCATTTGTCTATTTTTCCAATAGACTTTGTGAACTTTCCTCTCTGGGTAGGCAAAGTGTAACACCGACAGATTTCTGTGCATTTGCAATCTCTCTGAATAACCATCTGTAACTCACCCTGCAAAGTTATCTTTGCACTACTACATCTATCACTGCCATCCCAGCTTATTGCCCCCCATAAATATATCTCCAGTAGCAAGAACTATACTACAACGGGACACTTCTCACCCCATGTCTCTCCCTGCTAGAATGTTATTAACCTTAATGCAGTAGTTTATATTTACTGTATGTAAAGTAATACTTTAGCAGGTTTCTTTCAGAAACACATCTGTATGAGTTAGCAGTAATGGGGATAACAGCAAAGTTATGGTATAAACCAGCATCTCCGATCTGCCATCCAAAGTTTCAGCTACAAAATGAAATCTACAGTAGGTGCAGTAGATTTAGATAACTAAAAGCCCAGTAGTGATTCATAGTTATAAATATATATAATACTTTTTTCACTACTGACCACACTCATTAGAAAACTAAGATATTTGTGATGGTATTGAGCAAACCATAACTTAAACTGGTAGCTTTTGATACATGCTTACATGCTCATAAAAATTAGCATAGACTTCTTTTGTTTAATGTTTCTAAGAGACATTCAGTTCTATTTTCAAGGTTCTGCTTTTTCTTAAGAGCAAAGATATACTCCAGTTTTGCTAAACCGGTGTCAAGTGAAGAATTGCATTAAATATGGAAGTGTGGAAATCAGAGCAAGCACAACCAGTGTTGATCTGTACATCCAATGCCATACTGCCACTAGGGTTACAATACGAGCTAGTAAAGACACCCATCAGCTGCTTCAGAAACAGCATTGCCACTTGCAAGCCTATTAATGTGTCCCAGCAACAAGTGAGGCAAGAAAAACTATCTTCTACAACTATTTCTCATCACTCTTAAGAAACAACTTCCCTGTTCATTAGAGGAAACAGATGGACAAGCCCACAGAGCCAATCCAACATTAAGGCAGAGCGGCACACAGTGACCTGGCATAGCTCTCCCGAAGAGCATAAAGCCTCCAACAACTATTTGTTAATTAACATGTAAATACACTACAAGTACCACAAGAACAAACGCTATCTTATAAACTATTTCTTTCCACATTACTTTATAGGAAAGACTTTTTTTCCTTCTTAGAAAGTTTCTTCTTCATCTGATGCAGTAACTTCCAAATTGCATAAACTATTCCCAGGAAGGGGAATTATCAAATAGTGACAGAATATTCATATTTTTTCAAATACATTCAGAACACTACTATAGTTATGGTATTATACAAGTAAAGTAATATTTAGGGTTTTAATATTTAGTACATTAGTACTCCATGCGAAGTGTCAGATAATGCAAACCTCAAGATAAACCATGTAAGCATTTATTCAAGAAAGACAACTTCACTGGTTTCCATTTCCAGTGTAATTCACAGCAAAAGAAATCAAAGCAAATCCAGGGGAAAAGACAAACCCAATAAATACAATAAGTTCATAATAAAGAATGCATCAAGCCATCAATACTGCAGTTGTCCAACAAAATCTTCTACTTCCTGCTATAGGAAGCCTTGATATTTTTCTGTTTTAATACAGAGCTACATGCCATTTATTTTATATTAATGATCTTATTAGTTTCTTCTTTTCTAGTTTTATTAAAATAATAGATTCTAAAGTGTTTGTATAACTAAGATAGACATAACTGCCAAACCTTGATCCTATTTTCAGTTATTTATAACACATACATATATGCTTATAACATAACATACATGTTTATATAACAAATCAGATTTTACAGTGGTTCTGTAAAATCTAATTTTCAAACTAAGATGGCAGAATTCCCATTTAGCATTATCTGAAGAAAACCAAGAATTAAGTATTCGTCTCCTGAAAGACTCATCTCTTGGAAAGATTCCAACATGTATGTTTGGGTTCTTTCAATCACTACATTATTAAAATTATATAAACGTATTGTCACCTGACATTTTCAGCCTAGAATTCAAACATTGTTAGACAACTTGGTCTTCTGGTAAGGAGGAATTGCAGGAAAGACACAAAAGAAAAGCTTCCTGAGTGTCTTCTCCTCAGTTTAAAAAGAACAAAAACAAAGGGCCCACAAACCCAAACCACATTAAAAAAACAAACTCAACTTGTTTCCAAGTACACACCAACCTGCAACAAAATAGCAGTTTTATGTTGGCTTTTCATCAGGTTGTTGATAGATTCAAAGAGTCTCCTCATAGATTCTTCAAATTCTGTTTGTTCTTTGCCTTCATATAATCTGTTGAGAGATGCATTGGGTTTTCCTTTCAGAATCAGCAAGTTTCATAGTCCTAAATCTACCCGATTTAACTCTACCTTAAAAATGTGTTTTATATGTTTATCCAATACTATGTGCACAGACATTTCACCAATGGGTTGTATTTGCTATTCACTGTATGGTGCAGAAATTCTTCAGCTTGAACACAACATCACCATTTTCAATTTTTTTGAAAGCCTCTCAAGAACAAAATTGCTCAGCTTGGAGCTCGGCAGTGCAAAATGTTTTGGGTTTTTTTTCCACTACAACTGAACCACTCTAGGATACATTTCACACGTTCTTTCTTTCTTCTGCTGTAATTGCCAAATGTTCAGATATTTCTACCATCCCTATTAACCAGTCTGCTTTTTGAAAGAAGTTTTAACTTTGAAGCAGCAAGTAGAGAAATGCATTTAAATCCAGCTCACTCCAGTATTTCTTCATTCCTTGTCCCAAAGTTCGAATCTTTTTGGTTATTTCTCTTGCACTGCTCATACTAGCTAGCAATACAAAATCCTGCTTACATAAACAACAAAAACCACCTGTGACATGTTAGTTACCTGAAACAGCTGACAAAAGTTAAGGAAAAATAAGCTAAGAAAAAAGCCAAGGTGACAAGAGAAGCCTGAAATGCGTGTAGGATACTATGAACTGAATGCTTCACCTCTGATGTACTGCCTTCCCTATTAAAAAAAGAGGTATTTTGCTCTTCTAAGTCCTGTATTCCAGTGTCACACGTTTTTATTTTTTATTTGGAACTAAAGTACTGAAGAAAACTAAAGGAAAATTTAAACCTTTGTCTACAGCAAGGCAAAATCCACACTGTGACTGGCAAGAAGCAGTGAGGAAAGGAAAACACGGACAAGTACACTCTTCAGGCCTCTACACTGTTTATGTCCATGCATGTCAATGAGATTTAAGTCAGTTATTGGAAAGGAACCTCAAGATATAAAAGAAGATCTGGAGAGGAAAAATATGTATATATACATGTAAACAACATTCATGATGCACACTATGTGAGGTTCGTACCTATGGAGGGGCGATAGCTGCATAGAAATGCATACCAGAAAAACAGATGTGAACGGCATCTTGAAACAAATAAGTTTGAATATTAGCACACTTACACAGAAAGGTCATTTATTATGAAGTGGTATTTTAGTAGCATGGGTTTTGGTTATTTGATAATTTTTAACATATTGGAGATTGTGACATGTAGGGACTATTTAAAATTATTTTTCAATGGGTATGAAGTAGGCATAACTTGTAACCAAGTGACTTTTTCAGTCTGTTTATTAAAGTTACTTGGCTAATGGCCTGATACAGCTTTTATTGATTGTACATGATAACTGCTAAAATAAATGAAGTTTCTTAAATCTATTTTTTATACAAGTGAAAAAATCAAAGGTTTCTTGGCTAAATACGTGGGGCAAAGAGTGAGACAGAAGCATCACACAACATGTATTAAATGTGTTTTTAAAATTTATACCAGGACTAACTTAAGTCTGGTAGAACAATAATTGTATTTCCTGACTCATCATGAAGCTTCCATTTAGAAATAACTTTCCCTATTAAATTTCAATTTAAATCACTTGTTCTGAAAGGCAGTTTAAAAGATGCCTAAGTGTTTGCTTGGAAACAACTTAGTCACAACAGCACACATGAATTTCACAAACAAAAACAACCTTAGGCCAATGAGAGGAAGAAAGCAAACATTTCATTTTTTCAGTGTTTTTATTATGTAAACCTAATACTCATGACCTTTCTACAAAACATAGTCACTGAACAAACAGCTGCAAGACACGACCTTCTCTCAGCTGAGTGGAATAAAAAAAACATTTGCTTTCATTACATCTTTGTAGCCTCAGCAGGATTGAGTAAATGCAAATTAAAGTAGAACTTGGTTATCTTCAATACATCTGCCTGACAATGAGCAAAAAGGGTCTCCATTTTTATACCTAACAAGAGAAGTCATTATTCATCTCTTTCCTACACAATTTCCACTTTGTAATGTCTCTTACCTTTCAGCAAGGCATCTTAATTTCTTAAGCAGCCCATAAAATTAATGAGAGAATGATATAAAGGTCTATCTCAGCTCTACTAATTCAAAATGTTTGTCTCCAGGAAGGCTAATCTCAACTCTTGAAAGAGAAGTACTTCGGTCATAAATCCTAACTTTTCTCATGGGAAGAAAAGTACATAAATCTATTATTTTCCATATTTCCTTCTTCTTAATGACCATCCTGACAATAGGAAAATGACTGCAAAAATTAGATCACAACAGCTCAAGGTGGATATGCAGTATCAGATGAAACTGTTCACTGTTTGGTTATTTTAGCCAGAGGCTACCATTTGCAAGAGCTATTACTGCCTACAATTACAATTATCCAACTGAATTGAGATTTTCAGACCTCCAGTTAAGGCACTTAGAGGGAAAACTAAACGTAGATATGTACAACTAATCATCCGAATATGCAACGCTCGGCAGTAACCTAGTTTACCACAGACAGCCCAATGTGGTCTTCTGCTGCCAGCAAACACTGGTATCAAAATAGAGATCAAAGTTCTCCCTGCAACAAAACCCTGACTTCTGACCCTCATCTACACCGGATATTTTCCATAACACTCTACACAATACTTCTTGCCTTAAAACTCTTAACTGCCACCATTTGCCTTGACACCTATTAAAAAAAAAAAATAAAAGAAATTCTTCCAACCACTACCTATACCTATATTCTCTTCTCACAAGAACTCACAGCTTTTCACCTTGTTGATCTGTATATATCTATAATCCATCTATAAATAGTAAATTCCTAGAGACAAGAATATTTCTAAGGGACTATCCAACAGCAGAAAATAACTTCTGAATCTACACATGCTTCAACCAAAATATCATGATTGACCAAATCTACTTAATTTTATAAAACTATAAACCTACATTTAAAAAAAAAAAATACACATCAGAAAACCAGAAAAATTGGAGTTCTCACTGAGCCAAAGACAGGTAAAATAGAACATCTTTCTGTTCTGTTGACATCCAACCACAAACTGAACATCTATCCTAATGGTCTACCTATATCCCAAGTTTGTCACTGCCTATCTCCTGCCACTGCATTTTTTCATCCATGTAGCAGAGGGACAAGAGAGGGTGTACTGGGGGAAAATCAGCTAAGGATAAATGGAAAAAGATGAAGCAGAAAAGAGAGGCAACAGTGGATGTGGACAGGGTCTGTGAGATATCTTGATAGCCCGTAAGGGCCAGTGGAGGAAGTGGGATACACCGTTACCTTAATATGGTTTTTAATCTTTGCAGCTTCCATTTCCTTCATGCTCCTCATCTCCCTAACCCTGAACATCACACGTCAATATTACACCTCATCTGTCTGGCTGAGCTATAAATTTTTAGTCCTTCGAATCTTCCCTTTTAGTTCCTTAACTGGAGATCTGAAACTCTGTTGGACAATGATTACTGAATATTACACTGCTCTAAGCACGATCTGAGCTGCTGAACACCATGATCTCAAGGACAAGCATCCGTCTTCAAGCCATCTGCCAGAACGTTTGGCCACTCATTGGTCTCAGGCCAAGCCACCTGACACAAAGAATAATAGCCCTTTAAAATCGGCTGCTATTACTAAATACAGCCCTGGGAGTTACCATGTGCATCGCAAAGCAGATTTTTGAAGATTCCCTCTCCAAAAAAAAAAAGCTCAATGTGTGCCATTTAAGCCAGTTGTCAGCTTTTATGTTCTATTCATAAAAAAAAACAAAACTAAAACTACCACAAAACAAAAACAAAACAACTTTCCATTTCTGTTCTGGAATCAGTTTTCCTCTTTCTCAGGTCTATTTCTAATATTGGATGAGTCAAAAGGCAACAGCCTGGGTACTTACTGCGAAAATAAAGTCCTCGATCTAACAATGAACTTGAAAACATATTCCAGTGCTTTCAGAGTTCTTAGGATAGGTTCGCATTGCTCCCCTCGGCTGGAGGTATCCAAGTAAGTCTTCAGAACAGTCATTAATTTCCTTAATTAAAAAAAAAAAATTGAAAAATAATCTCTCTTTTTAAATTAACTTCTGTAACTTTTTTGGCCTAGATCAATGTTCACGCTTAGCCAAGCACACACAACAAAATGTACCGTGTGTATTTCTGCATTTATGTTGCACAAATTCTGTCAGTATAAGCGAGGAGAAATTTTTTAAGTCCACAAGCAAGAAAATAATCTGAAATCTCAAAACAGCAGGTAAATTCACATAATCCTTGAAGCATTATTACAGAAGTTTATAATATACATGCACAAGGTAACACAATATGTTGCTTCTGCCGACCTACAATAAGCAGTGATTAAACACTACTACATGCTCTAAATTAACTGCAGATAAACACCACAATATTCTGGTACACAACAATATCTGCCTGGGGTATTTTGTTTAAACAGTAATTTGCTTCGCATGAAAAAGTAATTTTTTCGCTAAACACAATCTGCTAAAAAAGTGCAAAGTTCATCTCAAAATAAATCCCTTCATTTATAGCTGTAGTTCTACCTTGAATGATTAAACTAATCTTAATGATATAATCTTGATCTTAATATAGACCATACAAAGCACTAAAACACAAGTGGTTGGTGAGAGTTTTCTCCTTACATCACTAAAAAATGGAAACCTACAATCCTCTATACTAAATAAACAAACCCAAGGAACAAAACAAAACAATAAAAAACAAACTAGCACTGGCATATTGATGAAACAACAGATTCCAACCAAGTGGGTGGATGAAACATCAATAAACGATCACTATGATATTTGGAACAGCTCTAAAAACTGCTTGCTACTACAGAGAATAGATATATGGGAGTGTGTGTATATATATATATACACACACACCCTCTTTATCAATGTAACTAATAGACACATCCTCAGTCCCCTAACTCACATTTCAGGACCAAAGCACCACGCTTTCAGCCTCTTAGCCTTCTGGACACTACATCCATTTTGTGTTTTCATTTATCCCTTCTTATAGCTTCTCTTATTTCACAGCTTTGTACTGAGCTGGAACAAAATCTAACTTGCATGCAGGAGAGTCCACTCAAGATGTTAAGTCCTGTCAGTATTCTGTAAAATCTAGGTACAAATGGATGACTAAATAGGAACTGAATAAATACCCAACTGTTGGCCAAAACACTAGATCATAACAAAGCCATAATGTCTGGGACACAGCATCTCCTTCCTACGTATGAGTTAGGCCACACACACCTATTGGTTTGTTTAATGAATGATACTTGAAACAGAATACATCTTCCATGATGTGTGTGAGAGCAACGATGCCAAGAAAAGGCATGATTCTGGGAACAATCAGAAAAGTTATTTTAGCTCTGCCACTTGCGATAAATCGTCAGAAACTCCTAGTCAGGTTGGCCTTAGAAATATTTTAATCAAATAAACCTGTACTGAGAGGTTCTGTACCCAAACTTCTCTCACAATTATATTAAGCATTAAATTACAGGTGCTTATTACATATGGAGTGAAGAAGGATTAAAAAGCATCAGGTAGCTTGCGTCTGAGCTTTCAGATTCAAATAATACTGACTTCAGCTTTACTAGAATGTGAGAAAGGATTGATTGAGCACTATGGCCTTTCAATTCTAGCAAAGTTGTTCTACTGCATGAACTGGGTGACATTTCTCGTTGAGTTAGAACTGATGCAAATTCAGCACAGAACACCATAAGATATCCTCAGCTATTCCAAATCTTCAGCTAAGGTCCTCCATTATTCATATCCCAAATGAAGGTTCTGCTTCAATCTGCCGCCCCATTAAGTTGCCTGAACAAGACTTTAGGTACATGAAAAGAAAAAAAAATACATTAATCCTGCTACAGCAGTTCCCCAAGATCAGCACTAACTGAAGATGTTATCTTTCTTCATAATTCAAAGCAATTTTATCCTACCATCGTCTGCAAAAACTTTTTAAAATAAATTAGGGATACAGTATTAAATTTACTGCATAGCATGCTTCCACAGTTTCTATTATCCATGTCTTCCCATCTGGCCATTATCTGGAAGCTCCAAAAAAAAAAATACTAAGAAACCAAAAACCAAAACACCGCACCAAAAGTATGTTCACCTGCCCACTGGCATGACCACATAACAAAGAGTAAGACTCCGGTTAACAACAGACCACGTAACAAATACCAAATTCCACTTCACTGCAGTGAAAGCCTCCTGGTGCAACACGAGACTGTGAACTGCATGTGAAGACTTGACAGTTTTGAAACAATTTCTTCCCCATGACTTTGTTTGCTGTAGAAGAAGATGTGGAAACCTATATAAAGGGGTTGAGGACATCCTCAAATAGTCACAGCATTGCAGCTTAAGGACAGAAATGTAAAAGGAGAGGCTTTACAGCAAAGGACCTCTTGACAAATTTGACAGGATTCAGGTGAAGTGTTCAGACACAGCAAAACCCAGGCGAGAAAAAAGGAATGCCAAAGAATCTTTTAACCCCAAAATCTATTAACTCTACTTATGAACATATACATCTCACAGGTAGGTTTGTTTCCAGATAAGCAAACAGTAGCATCAAAACAACAGTCATGATTAATTACATCATGAAAGTCTCAAGCAGGTTTTACTTTAACGTGATAGATTTAGAAAAAAGGAGAAAGGAGGGAAAAAAAAAAACTTACTTATATGCCAATGTGGCACTAAAATGCTGTTGGATGTAAGCTTCCAAAACAGTGTTGAAATGTTGAAACTTACGGTCTGCGATGAGTCCTATGATGTATATCTAAACAGACACAGATATAATGACCATTTTTCAGTAAGTCACATTTTTAGTTTAAATCTTGGTCTTGTGAAATACTTTTGACAAAACACTGTTTCAGAGTTTTTAAAGAAACTTGCTTTTCAGTCAAATATATCTATTCCATCTATTCTGCAGAGATTTTAAGACTATTTCCCTAAAATACATGACTTACTATCTCATTCAAAATTACAGGGTTCTTTACTTGGACAAACAAATCCCTTAGGTGCTGATTCTTACCAGTGCATCAAAGACCAGGATGTCATACTCGTTGCTGTTGGAATGCTCCATCATGATGTTAAACAGGGCATCCAGTGTATCTTGGAGAAACTATAGAACAATATGAAATAACTAATTGGCAACAAATTCAACTCAAATCTCACAAGTTAGTTTTCTCTCAAGTTAGACTTTTAAAAGCCTCCACTGAAACATGGCTGAAATTTAAAAAAAAAAAGAAAAAAAAAAAAAAGAGTATTTAGGTTCCAGCAACTTTTATTTTCAAGAACCTACATCCTCAAACACATGAGCAAACAATAATACATGTTTAGCTCAAAGCTTATGGAAAAGCTAAAAAATGACAGAAACGACGTAACGATCTACAACTGCATTCCTAGTTCCTCAGTGAAACAGATTAGCAGTTGCTAATGTCACATATACATGATGATTGAAAACACACCTCATACTTCCATCATCCAATTCAAAGCCCTCGTTATATCAAAATACCCCAGTGACTTGGGACCCAATTCTTTGTTTGGTTAAAGAACAGCAACAACAAAAAAAATCCCTTATTTTAAGTCCTCCTGCCTCCTTCTCTCCAGAGAGGATAATGCCAATATTTGAAGTGTAACACAAATGTAATGATCTACCACATTCCAAAATATTAACAACTCTTTAGTCATATTATACTCTGCAAATTAACAAAGCACTTCATGTCGAACATAATACACGTTTTTTTAATAATCAACATATAAAATGAATATTAAGAACAGTAAAGAAAGCAACTTGAATTGTTTGTGCTGTTTCAGAGAGACAAAAGCAAACAGCTGAGCAGAGACAACAGAAAATATTTTACCATTGCTGTCTACATATCAAGTTTGTAAATAAAATTTTCTATGCATACTCAAAATTAAATTTTACTTGTGACATACACAGAAACACCCGACCAAAGCAGCAACAACTCCAAATAATATTCTTGGTATTGAATTCTCCACTAACACACAACTTTTCCAGCAAAATAAAACAATAGCTCGCAGAAACGGATACTAATAAATTCATTAGGGGTGGAAGCAGGCAGATTTGACAAGTAATCTTGCCAGTTTTCACAGCCTAAGAGTAGCCAATACTGGAGATGTTTGGAAGCAATAAATAGAAGAAAAAAGATGGCTAATACTATGACAAATCCTGCCCGGTTGCTCACTTCCTTGCTCCTTCTGATGAAGCACTTTACTCATGTCTTTGTAAGCTATCCCTAACAGTAACATTCACTGAACGACAGGTGTAAAATAAAGGACAATTGACAGGTTTTTAGTTCCTATGTTTATGGCAGCTGACCCTCCAGTTTCTTCTCCCTCTCTAAATTATATAGTGTTTTTTTCCTGCCATGGTAGGAAGGGACATAAAGAATATCTACTATTAGAGTGTCTACATAAATAAATACCTTCACAACTTCCTCTCCATCCACAATCTTCAGTTTTTCCAGGTTCTCCTGAAGCAGCTCTGGCTTCATACGCCACTTCAAGAGACCTAGTAAGCCCACTAACAGAAAACAAATGGACAGACACTGAAAATTAAACACTGATTTATCATTAGTGCAAACGTCTTCTTTCTAAAGCATCTACCTGTTTAGACAATACATACCATTCTGGGTTAACTTTGTAGAACAAACCAGAGTTGAAATATAAAATGCATCTCGTGAGCTTACTGAAAGCCCCCCTACAATACTTGAGCTCCTCATTATGGTTGCTGCTTTATTTTCCATGTGTTGACGAGTTGAAGGTAACGTCAAATAAGCAGTAGCATCCTCCATTTTTTTACTGTCCCCCTGAAAAACAATTTATTGTACACCTCACACTGCTGGATTTAGACTTATTTTGTGCTTTCTACAGATGTATAACAAAACCCTATGTTTCTATGCACTTAAATTCTCGCAAAGAATACCCAAGTCCCAGTGTGGCTCATACAAGTAACCCAAGAGTCAATGTTAGTCAGCAAGAAAGGCTGCAATGAACATGCAGGGAAAATACTACTTCGAAATTATAAAGGTATATTTTTTAGGTGCAGTAAGGAACTGTGAGGTGTAACATGACTGGCAACATAAAAGCAAAAGCCCATTTCTCATCAAAATGTCAATAGCTACAGAACACGGACTATTGAGTATCTCCTTGAAGACTGTACACAGGATATAGACAACACAGTGACAGTGTCTGCACACAATTTAAGAACAGAAAAGGGGACTGAAAAGCCCAACAATAGCAGCACTATTTTGGTATACCCATTATAAGTTAATAGCTGGACCTTTACCATAAAATACCATGACACAGTAAGATTACGTTTTAAATTACATAATATTCTGCAACAACTAAGTGACAAATATATCACGCAAGTTCGACTTTCCAGTAGAGTGAACAGTACAAAACCAGAGAGGCAACAGTTATTTTTCCCTCCTCCATTTCATCCAGTTGCATTCTAAAACCCTCACAGACATTTTTGTGTGTGTTTCAGCTTTTGATTTATACGCCGGGAGGAAAATAGTTTTTAGACTAAAGCCAATAAAAATCACACCACTCACTGTTTAGAGAATATAATTCTTCTTTAACAAAACCACTCAAGAGTATTTTCCAATGAGTTTATGAGCTCTTGCATTTAAAGCTACATGACCATGACAGATCTGACTCAATTGCAGACCCTTACTCTAAAACTGTGCCTAAACAGAGAGTTACAAAAAATATAACCTAGAATGAGTTTCTGAATTTCTAGGTTTGTATCTGATGCAGTGACTGTAGGTGTGAAGTCTCTCCTTCCTATCAAAAAGAAAGCTTAAATACTGACTATAAAAAGACCTAGGCAGATAAATGGCAAAATCCTTATGCAGCAAAGCAGACAGCATTACTAAATTTTATGATTGTATCAAGCTTGTCAAACTAATTACTACTTAGAATTTTTGGAACAAAAAGAGAATCTTGACTTCCTCTTTTTAAGAAAAGTTGGACAAACAACAGGGGAAAGACTTGAAATTTTGAAGTAAAGGTCTCTCAAAAAGATGCAGTGCCTGATGGCAGTGAAAATGAAGTACTCTGTTTAAGCTTTGCAGTTTTGAAATTACTTATTTTGAGAGGCCAGATGTACGACTGTTTAAAACATTTACAGCTTACAATTACTGTTTTTAATACTAGAATAGGCAAACATATGTCAGAAAATCTGGCTGTTTCTCACAAACATAAACTAGGTCAACTCCATTTAGCATGTCATCTAAGCTGTCACTTCAAGAAAAATTACCAGGCTGATGCAGGAATGAATGAGATGGAGTTTCATAACCAAAATTAAACACACAGTCATGCAACGTGATCATTATTTTCCTTCTGGTCTACGTATTGATCAATGTCAGTATCAATTAAAAGAAGACAAATAACTATACACGGCCATTAATCTTTGTTGAACTACCTAAACAACTTGATATAGTTGCACGCATCTCTCTTGCCATTAATGTTATGGCAAACTAGTTTACTGAAAAGAGCACTAAAATATGTAAAGTAAAATTTCTTCTGTATCAGAAGTGATTTCTGGTTCTTAGTTTCTGCTGAACATTCTTCTCCAAGGGGTAAATAGAAACAATAACAAAAAAAATAACCTTGAAACATCTGTTCAATAGTCAAAAATGCTACCTGTGTCTAATTAGAGCGAGCCAAAACTACTCTTCACACTCAAAACCAAATTCTGGAAACTTTCACTTTCATACTTGGATACAAGAGCAGTTTCAACCAACCAGTTCCCCCAGATTATATTGCCTGATTATTCATGTGACAAAGGTTCTAAATGAAAGAAACTAACGCTTTTCCCCACCTTTATCAAGAATAGTGGTATACATCCAGGTACTGAGCTTTAGCATGTCTTCCTCTACGTTACAGAAAGTTAACAGCACAAACTTTAGTAAAAAGAGTAGGAAGAGTAACCCTCTCTCATTGTGCTTAGATAGTCTCTCTAACGAAAATTTAGAGCAACATTTCCTGAGCATGTAAAGTTACATGATTCTTTTGTTCAGATGAAAAAAGAAAACATGTACCTTTGATAGAATAATAAAATTAATCTATCTCTAAGAAAATAATGAAGTTAAAGACAATAGAGTGAATAAAAATCTTTCTCTTCAGAGAAAAGAAGCAAAAAATATTGTTAAAATACCTTTAGGACCAACAAATCATGGATGCCATCTTGAAGAGTCGTTCCATCCTCCTTCATTAGTCTTATGTAGGCCATTGCAAAATTCTTTTCTCCTTTATCTTTAGCTGAAAAGTAAAAATATTTTCAGCTGACTATGCTTCAATGTACTAGAATTCACTAAAGTAAAAATTCCTTACTTACACTCTTGAGATGACCTGTGTCTGAACATGAAGCGCAGATGAGTCCTCTGCATGTCTTCAATAGGGACTGCTACCTTTTGTAAAATCAGAAAATAATCAGAGTTACAGGGATAGAAGGTGGTTTCACATGTGAGGAGCTCCTATTTTAGAATAAATAAACAGCACTTTTGCTGGCTCTATAATGCCTTTCACAGACCGTTTAAAACCATTGGGCCTGATCACAGTAGCAGAAGTGGTGACTGATAAGCAAGTATCTCTTCAATTTGGCTCAAAGTCTAGCTCTGCCAAATAAATGCAGCACTGAACCCAATGAGTTAGAGCACACAGGTGCTTGAAGATAGATGTTCTGCAGTCTTATTTCTTACCCTCTTAACCATACAGAATTATGTAACACCTCTGCACCAAGAGATTTTCAAATTTCATACACATAAATTGACAACCAATTTAATAGAGGTGAAAAACATGTGAATATTCTAGCAGAATAAAGTATATTTTTGTGATTAAATTCATTGTCAAAACCTTGGATAGAATTCCCAGGAACTTGTGACTTCGTCATACTTAAAGTAGCATACCTACTTACAACAAATGTGAAACAAAAATGCTAACTACATAAGGAAAAGCACCGATTTCTGTGTTACCAAGTTTATAATTCTAAAACATTAAAGACTTCTACTCTTTTGTGTTCATTCACATCTTCCCTTTACAAATCTCACTGCATGACACTCCTCCACATTAACCACACTTTTCAAAAAGGATCTACTGTTAATGGTTCTGTCTAAGAGTCTGAAGTATAGAATAATTTTAAAAAGGAACTAGTACAGTAAGCAAAAAACGTAACGGGTTAATATTTTCAAACCAACAACCACCCTTCTGTCTGAAACTACACTTACTTTCCCTCCCTGTCCTGCCCAACCTCAGAAATAACTTGGAGCAAGATTTGCAGGCTTGTCGTATGTGGCAATATCATCTTAAAAAACCAAAGTCATGCTCGCTAGCAACCTTGAGACATACTTTATAAAAATTACTTCTGAAAGCTTCTGGGCATTTTCCAACCAAGGACACATTAAATCTAAATTAGATAATTATTGCTATGTGTCTAAAGAAATCCAAGACAGTTTCTCTCTAAAATCATAATACTGGGGGAAGGTGTGTGTTTGAGCCTTATTTTTGTAATAATGCAATCAAAGCTCCTCATCTTTATTGTTTCACCACAAATGCAATATTTCATTTTTGGTGAGCCATGTTAGGACATAAGGTTATTTAAGATGACCTCATTTGTTCTGCTAAACAAAATCTTCACATCATTTTCTAGGCCAAATTTTAAGCCTCAGTGACCATATACCTCTAATAACTGATGTATGACTAAGGCTCCATCCTTCAAGCTATGTTCAGGACCAAGTTATGTTTTACAAAAAGCTGATGCTGTGCAACTTTTCTGTGTGAGGTGCCAATAAAAGAAAAGAAAACAAGTACCTACACCGTACCTTTAATGTTTCCATCCAGCGTGGCTGCTTGACCTGATAGTAGAGAACTGATCTATATTCACTCACAGGTTTGTCCCCCGCTCCCAAGCAAACAGCATTCTTGGAAAAAGAAGGGAAGAGGTGGTGCTTAGTGGCTTGTTAATTTCTGTATTTTTGTGACTTGAGCAAAACTAAACGAAGCAGGAAGCCACACAACGCGAGCCTCCTGTGGGAATCCTGGCCATGGCTTTATCTCAGCAACCCACCACGGCCCTGCCTCACATCCTTATAAACCCACCACGGCGCTGGGAGCAGTGGGGGGGGCTCTGATCAGCTCTGGGAGCTCAGGGAAGCCTTTCCCTGGTTAACAGTCCCGACCATTCAGGCCATGCTGCCCCCGAGGCCCTGCGTGGCTCCAACTTGGAGCCTGAGCAGGCTGGAGACACCCCATGAAATCTGCAGGCTCTGAATCAGCGTATATTGTGCAGGGTGAAGGCCTCTCTTGAACAAGCCATTTGAAATTGTATGCGGTGGCATTCAAAATTAAGTCATAAGGAAAGCACCAAAAGAGAGAAAGCCTTAATACGAAGCCGCTGCATTTTCCAAGCCTCTGAACCTAACAAGAACAATCATCCAGTACTTAAAGGGGCCTACAAGAAAGACAGGGAGGGGCTCTTATTGAGGAGTGCGTGGGTAGGATGAGGAGGAATGGTTTTAAGCTGAAAGAGGGAAGACTGAGATGAGATATTAGAAGCAGTTTGTTCCTGTGAGGGTGGTGATGCCCTGGCCCAGGTTACCCAGAGCAGTGGTGGCTGCCCCATCCCTAGAGGGGTTCAAGGCCAGGTTGGATGGGGCTTGGAGCCCCCTGATCCAGTGGGAGGTGTCCCTGCCCAGGGCAGGGGAGGTGGAACTGGATGATCTTTAAAGTCCCTTCCAACCCAAACCACTCTACGATTCTATGGTTTTCCATAATTAAAATGGGCCTACTCCTAGATAGTATTTTACAGGGGTAACACAGTGGGCTCTAAGAAGAGCTGGATGATGAACATAGGATTGATTTCTCAAACTGACAAACTTAAGTAACCAAGCATCATCTCAATTAGCAGAAAAAATACACAAAGTAAAAGGTTCAAAATTTATTGTAATCCAGGGATTCAGTTTGTTTAGTGAATCTGTGAAGTGACTTGGCCTACATCTGTCTTTCCTAGCTGATGGCTGTCGAGGATCATACATGCAGAGTAACTGCTAATGTTCCCAATTGAAGAAGCAAGACCACTGACATCAGGCATCTGCCATGCATGAAAAACACAAATATATTAAACTCTCTACCAAAGGCACAGGTGAAAGCAAAGCTAGACAGGCTACACTTAAATATTGCAAAGGTGCAATTTCCCTGCTGAAAATCCAGAGAATTTCAGGAGACTGCTTTAAACACCAGGACACCTTGTGACAGGAAGGGTGTGGTGCCGACACCTGATGATTTTTAAGCCCTGGTCAGAGCTGTTTAATGGCAGAAAGGTACATCTCATCTGCCTGAAAGGAGATCTTTTCCATTTTTTGAATGTATTCTGACTTTCACTTGGAACAAAAGGCCTTTTACATGCAACAGTAAATCTGGTGCTTGTTCTTGGACTAAAACAAGTTTGATATCTAAACAGAGCCAATCAGTTTCCTGTTAATGAACACACAGCTGCTTTGATTCATGAATAATTAGAAACATTGGAAAAAATATAAGTTCATGGCTTTGGACCTTTACTGGTATTCATTTGTATCTGGGAAGCTTAAAGGGAAAACCAGTTGCTTTTGTTATTTCTTGCATTCAACAGCGCTTCCACTAACTCCTCCAAATTGTTGCTTAAACACGTCTAAGGCTTATTATCCACACAAAGTAAGATGATCTGAACATGTATTTCATATCATAGGCTAAGCAACAATTTCACTTTCTCCTAGTATTTGGAGAAGGGCTGCATCTGCAGAACTGAAAATATGCAATATAGGAATGCAAGATGTAATGCAGTGCAATAGGTTGATTTCTTTAAGGAATACTTTGGTATGTGCATTTTAAACATAATATCTGTGAACAGACAGAATAGAGGTTTGTTCAAGTTGCTTTCACAATAGTGTTAACTTGCATATATGCAAGTTACGTGGTTAACTGTTTCCATATGTATAGGTAGTTTTGTAATCAGGGAGACAATTTGTCATGTGGACTCTAAGCATTATGTGGATTGAGAATTTTCTTCATTTAAGTGTTAAATTCAATTTTAGGTCAAGCATTTAGTTGTAGCTCATAAGCATACTTCAGCAAGTCATGAACCACAATGAGTTACTCCATCTTCATCTTATCTCAAGAAGCACGGCTATTTCACCCTCACTGTCACACCACTGATTTATGGAACAGCTTAGAAAAGCAAAGGCCAAAAATCCCCCTGAACACTGAACTGTTAAAAAGCCCTAAAGAAAAGACAGAAAATCCTCAAAACAGAAATAGACAAGCAAACAGCCTCTGTAAATATTTATGTTGCCTCTGTACAATGCCCACACTCTTCTGTTCACTACTGGAGTTATTTGCCAGGTACCTCATTTGGGGGACAATGGCCCAGCCTTCCTGGCACAAAGCAAGGGTTTGTTCTGTAGCAGAAATAGTACTTCTAACATTTTAATGTACAAATTGCATTCCTCTGGGAATTTCCGCAAGAAAAACCCTAGAGTAAGAATGCAGTAATTGTCAGAAACAGCATTTGCTCCTTGGCACAGCTAAAATAGGTCATTCTGTGTTATTGCTCATTACAGTTTTATGCAAGACATTTATAGGACTGTAATAGATACATCATTTTAAACATCATAAAACTCATCAGTGACAAGACGTCACAAAAGGACACATGTGAGTGAACTGCAAGTTCTTGCACTATAGTATTTTATAAAAATACTATTAAAAAAGTTTAAGGCTTACTTCTATGATGTAACTCATGTTTCCATGTCCATCATACAGAAAAAAGAAAACTTACTGGCATCACCTTTCCTTCTTCATCACAGACACACATTATCACTTCGACATTCCTCTGAGTTGTTTTATTGTATTTATCAAAATCACCATACAGCAATGTAATATAAATGTCATTTCTTATATCACCTAAAAAGGAAATGGAAAGGTTAAAAATAAATGAAAATATTGTGAGAGCATCGTGTGAACTGAACTTCACAAGACTCTTCTTTTTCTGCAGGGAAACAGATGAAAACGTCTTATTTTCCATCTGAACTACAATTTTCGTCCCTGTTATTTTTAGCTGAGACACTACGGTGTGATGTGAAACGAACCAAATGGGAGTCTTCAAAGTGCCTTGAAGCAATTCTCGTCCTGCACTGACACCTGCTGGTGAGGTGGCCGATGAGGACATGGCTGAATTTTCCCCAAATAACACAGCTGTCCTTCTAGAGGGAGCTTCATATATTGATTTTCTCCTGTTGAGAAATTAATGACTTCTTTTAAAAGAAGACGTATTGAGATTTGAATTGAAGGCTTAGCAGGAGGACGCTATTGTTTGTTTCTTTTTAAAAAAGGAGCAGTACAGACAGTGAGTGATCTTGGAAAAGATCTTAACAATAAATCCAAAAAATCAAGAGATTGTAAATTTAGATGCTTATTATAATAATTAAAGGACAGCGATAAATTCAAGTAAGCATCCACAATTATCTACTTAGAAGACAAGAAAGCTATGAACAAGAAGCTGGGATTATACTTCACTGTCTTGATTTTATTTTTTCTGTTTAAGTACCAGAAAACACTTCCCAAGGATTTCACTATTTTATATAGGCTTCTAATACTGGAACAAAACTTACCATGAAGATTGAACTCTAAAGAGCCTCCAAGTTACTCATTGCAGAAGTAAGGAAATAAGGCTGCAGCTAATGCTGGATGATGGAATGAAAAAAAATAATTCCATTCCTATTATAGAACAAAGCACCTCCTACCTGGCATGATTATTTCAGGAAATCCTAGCTTTCTAGCAACAACTGTGGTTCTGTCTACAAGATGTGGATAGTCCTTCCTAGTTTGAATGACGTCTCCAACAAGCATTTTCACAGTTACCCAGAGACCTATTACGAAAGAAAAGAAAGATTATAGTAAGGAAAAAAAAATCCTCTTCAGATGATTGCCTCTTCTGCCCCCGTGAAGCAGTGACAATAATGCACTTCCTCCACTTCTTTTAGCTGAAAATAAAAGCTCTATAATCCAAAACTGTAGCTATTAATTTAAATAGCCTCCAAGATTCCACCACAAACTTATGATTCTTCACTTAATATCAGACCCAGCTCCATGATGGTGCTACTGCTCTCACATGAAAGCCTTTCTCCAAAATACAATCTAAAATGATGTTCCACAAAAAGCCTTTGCTACTTTACTTAAACAGCAACAACAAGGAAAAGTTATCCTTACCTTGTCCACCACTGTCTCCTTTGGATGCAGTGACTTTACTTAGGAGACCGTGTAAAAAGTCATTCTCTGCTGCTACCCTGCAAGAGAAAAAATCTCTGCTAGGAATTAAGTACTAAGTACATCAAACACCATTCAGAACACAGATGACAAACCGCCTCAGCCCTCTTTTCTGGACTTGATGATATATTCTATAATTTCATTAACTCTGAGTTGCAGACCACTCACATGAAGCTCATGTGTACACTGAAGGGAAAAAGACTCAATCACCAGCTTCAGGAACAGCATTTTTGTGACAGCCTGACCATATGAAAGCTTATCGTTTCATAGGAGCACACAACATGAACACCTCCAAACTCATGTCAGCCCAGTCCACTTTCCCTGATAAACAGCCTGACCAAAGAATGAACTTGGAATTTTTTTTCAGCTACTTTTGAAATCAGAAACAATTTTTCATGTAACGTATATGTTGGATCAAATTGTGAACAAGTGAAATAATACAGCAGTGTGTCATACTTGGGTTTTTCAGAATTACATTTACTCTCCACAATACATAGCTGCAGTGCTATGTAGAATGCACAAATGTGTTTCCAGTGAGTTCTGGCATCTACGCATTTAATCTGCGAGTATCACGTTTTTAGGCAGCTGGTTTGGCATTCCTTTTGAAGGTACTTAATGTATGACAATTCGACTACTTTTTAACTGAAAGCAAATTTTCACTCAGATTTTCCTCAAATTCCAACCGGAATCAAGCACATAAATTATTAGCTACGCATAGTTGTAAACCTTACTGTTGAGTATGTATATTGCCCAGGGAGGTGCTGGAGTCGCCATCCCTGGAAGTGTTTAAAAAACAGGTAGATAAGTTTAAGGATGGGGTTTAGTAGGGAGACAGGCACAGCTGGACCTGGTGATCTCAGAGGTCTCTCCCAACCTTATGATTCTACAATTCTGTGATTCTATAACTATTTAACTCAGGTTTCGTTAAGTAGGACATGATGTCAACTGTCTGAACTGGTACATTTGTAGAAATATACCTTCATTTAACAAGCTATGTAACCCTGTCAAGTCTTAAACGCCTTTTAAAGAGATACTTAAATAATTAGCATAATTAAAACATCAAATTAGCAAAAAAATTATTTTCATGCAAACATTTTCCAGATTGTTAAAGCCAAAGATAATGCAATTTTTTTATGCTTATTAAGAAAATATATCTATGACTCACGGGTGAAAGGGAATGAAATGCTGTTTTTCTTCATCACTTTCAGATTTTCCTTTTATGATATCTGTAATATCCATAACTAGAAAATTAAAAGAAAAATCATCAAAACATATCATAATATTGCAAAGTATTTATTTCTCTTTATCTGTGAATGATGCACATTTATGTTCTTGTGCCTCGAGGTCAATATAGATTTTTCACTTGCAAGCAGTGCAGCCCAATGGAGGTAGATTTTTCAGGGTAGAAAACGTAGTGCAAAGTCCATGCTAAAAGCATGATGTTGTATCAAGGGAGAAATACTTCAGACTAGGTTTGGTCTAATCCTGCAAATACAAGTACAATGGGGATGCTCTAGGGACATAATCATCAAGTTTATTTCATCTGCCAGGGATTCTACAATTATATTCTGACCCCATGCTTTGGTTTGCACTCTGTAGCAGTGAGTATGAATTATGATGAAATTAAAATTGCAAAGCATGTTTCTGACCTGAACTACAAAGCTAATGTAGGTGCAGACTTCAATTAAATACAGAAGATAGCTGATGTAGCTATTTTGTATTCCGACGCATCTCAGTAGAGATTCTACAGCACAGGATTGCCAGGTATCACTAGGGTCCTGCTTCAGATACAGCACAGGAGACATCAGTTACCTGCTACTCCAAAAGGCCGCCTTAGTCCTTGTGTGTATTTCTTGGAGTTACTGTCTTTGAGATCCATCCTTCCAACTCGGACTATCTGACAAACTAAATAAATTTTGTCTCTACTAAGGTCTTTATTACCAAGATCCTAAGAAAATAAAAAAATAAATAAATCAAATATTACTTGGAGGAGAACCAACCTATGAAATTTAAATGGGACCTCTAGTAATAAAGTGAGGCCCAGACACTAATGGGAAAAAATATAATAATTCAAACTGAGCCCACAGAAAGGATAAAATATCTGACACTTTGAAGAAAATATAATGTAAGAGAAATAAACAATAAAGCAGCAATCAAGAAGTACAGTAGATGAAAATAATTCAATTAATCAGTAAATTTATGAGGCAGCAAATCTTTTTGAATAAAGGAAATTGAAGCATTTTCACTGCCTTAAAGCACTCAATGACTGGTCATCTCGCTCTGTTTCAAAGATGACTTCTGCTTCCTTCTTCATCTTGCTCAATCTTCACAAGTTCCAAGAGTGACAACAGAGACGAGAATTTGATTTACAAAATGAAGTAAGATAAACTGGAAAAGACTTACTGTGAACACTACTTTAAGATTGTTGAGCATGTCGATTTCTTTTGGAAAGCCTCTGCTCCCCCATCTCACCAAGTAGTTCTCACTGTTTTGAAAATAAGTATCCTTCTGTCATGTGATCTAAAACTTCTATTCCAGAGTACATTAAAAACTACAGTACATCACAAGAGGCTGCGTAACAGGGAACAGTCTGTTGTGATTGTTTCAATCTAATATCACAATAAAGACAAGAACAACGCTATACAAAATACCACCAGTAAGTTTTAAAAAATAACTTGAACATAAAACAGAATGGTACCTTTTTGGAAGGAAACATTACCATCATCTGTCCATTTGACAGGAATACTCAACGGAACCTTAATCTATCTTGGAAGTTATAAGTTACTCCCATTTTGTCCCCTTCCTGTTTCAGCACTTCACTCCAGACACCACAACATTTCCCATCAAGAACAAACTCTTAGCTTTGAAGTGGTCTAAGCCTTCCCCAAAATTCTGAAAAGTTCAGTCCATGAATTCAATATCAAAATATTTGGGAACCCTTACCCTAGAATTCCTTAGTAGCTGCCAACAACTAGATCTTTCCACACTTCCCTTTCTTTTTTGTTTCCTTCCTTTTATTTATATATTGTCTGCATCACTAGCATATTGGCAACCATTTTGCTTCATTTTGGCTAGCTCGTTTTACTAGTCTTTTGGAATAAACCAAAGCAGCTCACCTTATAATTGTTAATTTCTGCGGATCGTATAGTGACATAAAGAGCTCTGCATCCTCTCCAATTCGGCAAACAAAATTCCGCACAAAGACATATAGGCTGTGGGTGGGGGATGAAGACATTCGAGAGTATGTTCCATAATCTGGTTGATCCTTTGACTACTCAGAAGGAAGAAAATCATTAGCTAGATCCATGAATTAAAATACTACAAGCCGGTTCAAATTTTATTCTATGTAACATTTATTCTTGAAAAACCATAGGAAATTTGAACCAAAATACTTGTCTCCAGCAAATAAGCAGTGCCCTACATATTCCTCTGAAAGACATTGCTTTATAATGCAGACATTATGAGCAAAGTCTGACCCTTCACAATGCTTCAGCAGTGTAACGACATCCTGTTATACCTAGAGAGCAGGTTTGAAGGCGCAGAAGCATCATAGGAATGGAAGACACCACCTTCCTTCCCAGACCCTTCACTGTGTGCAAGGAGATAAAAACCCCAGGCTAGGGAGCTTCCTCCCTGTGCAAGTAATGAAGAAGGTGATAAATGCCTTAAATCAATCTTTACAGTGCTTGTGGGACTCATTACGAGTAAGAACTTCCTTTGTATGGAATTCTAAGCAAATTATCCTGTTCAGGTAGGTGTCTCCTGTTGGAAAGTGAACCGGTATTACTTTATCTCATGAATATTTCTAAGGAACAAAATGGTTGAGTTGCTTTTCCTTTCTCCCTTCACCTCCAGAAACCTACCTTCCTTCCTCAAAAATCTTACATTTACTTTCACTCAGGATAATAGACTCAGGCTCAGTTTCCCTCCTGTATGTGAACATATTGAAAACCTTGTCTCCAAGAAAATCAGGCTGCTTTCCATGCAACTGTTCTAGAGCCCTTTATCAAAATTTGTTCAAAGATTGTGCCTAGAAGAGTTGACAATATTTTTGCTATGCTGTAAGAACATCAGCTCCTTTAGAAGATGACAGCAAGGAAGACCTTAGGGGTCTCTTCCAGCTTGAGATATTCTACAACTTCTGTATTTTAGGCCAGTTCTTCAGTCACTGGACAATTATGTAAAAAGTGAAACATTGTCACCGCTTTTAAAGCCAAGAGTAAGTATCAAGCTGTCACTACAGAGGCAAGCCTACAGCTCTGAAAAAGATGATTTTTGAACACAGTGGGATATAGTAGAAGGCCTAGTATTCACATTCAAATGATGCTTCAGCATGCAAGGAATGCTAGCAAAACAAAATATACCTATTTGATGAGGAGATGAATAATATACGCTAAGATCAGGACACAGCAGGTTCACCGACTCAAAAATAGGCTCCTGATTTCTACTTATATTCCATTTTAAACACACATAAACAGTTACATAACATTCGATGGCCTAGAGCTCTTTTTTATCTTTCTCAGTCAACAGCCTATTGCAGACTACTATATTGAATTTTCTTTATATTGTTAGTTAATTACATGATCTAGGAAGCAAGATTTCTTTAGTAACACTAATTAGAACAACTCATAAGGTGTTTTCCGGTGATTTGTCATGGGCATAATTTAAGTGTCATGACAGCCCAGCTTTATTTTGTCAAATGCTTTACTTGCTTTATTACTCTTTGTTTTCTCATAAATTACGAAAGAAAACCCAAGTAACTTTACAAGTCCCTGAACACATTTAACATGGGAAAAGTTCAGGGAGGAGTAGTCACCTGCTTTACATTTTAAAAGATGAAATTTATGCACTCCTTAGGTTCACTTAGGCATACCAACATCTGGTGATTATGCTGAGTTCACCCGAGTTCCTTCTTAGTGGTCTTAAATTGTTCAATTCTATCAGGCTAACTAATAAGCAGCAACACAGAGCAAACAACCAGCATTGTCACAAGATCTTCTCAAGAGCAGCTTTGGTTGGTCAGAACTTGCAACCTGAACTCCAAGTACGTAACTACTCACTATGCAAATCAGTCTATTGAGTCACACACAGACGCCATGAGGAGACGTATTTCTACTTGGGAATCCAAAAATACATTTAGAACAGCTTTAGGCAGAGGCTTTCATCCTAGCCCACAGCCAGAATCCAGTGCACAAGCACTACTCACTCAGTGTGAGGCTTAGCTGTATTGATATCACACGAATGCCAATCTACTCTCAGTTCAGTCAAAGACAAAAAGTTTCCACCAACTTTTATAGTACATTATTATATCCTTTAGCCCTTGCATTGATTTTAACAAAAGAAGCATTGAGTTTTGCCAGGTTTTCCTACCATTTCTTCCTTAATTCGCTCAGTGATTTTATTAGTTGCTTCTTCATGCGCATGAAATAAGCTGATGACACTGGTTTTATCTGGATCCAAGATATTACCATCTTCATCTCTAACTATTAGATCTAGCTCAAGTATCCTGTGAAAACACAAAGAGCATAACAGCAAGGTTCATTTCTTCTATTATTTCTTCTATAAAAAATGAAGCTTAGAAATGTAACACAGAAGATTCTGGTTTGAATTTTTACACAGTAAAGTTTAAACACATGCAACAGTATTCAATTGAAGAAAAATGTAACTAAGGTCCATGATCTTTTTTCAAGCTGTTGTACAGCATTTACCATAATTCTTTAAAATTGATAATGTGCTCTGTTCTCCTTTGCTCTCATAGAAATCATGTTTTTTCCCTTCTGTTCTGTATTTTTTTCCCTGAATGTTCAAAACTCAAGCCTTAGTTCTATATGTCCTGCATCTTCTTGCCTACAGTGTCATGGTGTCACCTCAGCCAAGAACCACCCTTTCTGCCCTCTCCAGGGTCTCAATCCTCCATCATAAAACCTGTCTACTTTGTGTCAGAGTGCACCTCTCACACTGTCTGCCCTTACAGCACTGTTGATGTTGTTTGAAGCAGTCTGCATCAGACTGCAGGCTCTCTTCATCACCTTACATAACTATCCAAAGCTGCTTCTGATATGGCATTCAACATCCTCTCCCACAATAACTCACTCATTCGCCTTTATCCCTTCACAGTTTGGCAAGGACTTCACTCAACCCTACAGTTTCAGGCACTAAAAACCTATCCAACTTGCACTCTCCCTCTGTACAATCCAAAACCATTTTGAACAATCCCCTCTATCCCTGTTCCTCTACATGAAGGAGCTTATTGTCTCATAATTTGGAAGGAAGAGCATGAAAACAAAAGTCTGAAAGCAAAGATGATACTGTTGTCTTAATCAGAGCTAGGCTTGTTCGTTTGGAGCCTTTCAAAGAAAAATCTTTTTTGGAGTGGCCATTCAGCTCCACTTATCGTAGCAGGATGTTTTCCTTAGGGACAGGATTTAGTAGGGAGACAGGTACAGTTGGGACTCCATCTCAGAGGTCTCTTCCAACCTTATGAGTCCCTGATTCCCATAATGCGTTCTGTAAGAATATGATCTATCAGAAATCTGTGTTTCCACATCACAACAATTAGGAGTTTCATAACAACTCATGGTCATTGTCTATGTCTAGCCACAAGTGACTGAAGACTTTCAGCTGCATACAGGCCTTCTGGCCACAATAACCACAGTCACGTGGAAAAGCTAAACACAGTTCATAAGCACATTCTGGTGTCTGTAACACCAGTGCTCTGAGGACTTGTTTATCAAGCTCTCTCTCCCCCTTTATCAGATGGTGGAACTCCACTCAATCCCACATAACTCCATTGTTGCCAAAAATAAATTGTACTGCAGTGACTTTTCATTACAGCAAAAAAGCAGACAAGGCGTTTTTGTCAAATAACTGTTCTATTCCTGGTAGTTTCACTTCTATTACCAGAGCCAGAGTTCTGCCTGGAAATTCCCTAGTAAACTGTGGAGGTGTGTAGGGTGGTGATGTGGTGCCCTTAACAAAGAATCTGTACACTTTCAACTTGTCAGACTTCTGCTATCTATCCACCATAGCACAAGTCTCGCTACCCCCTTTGAACCGCTAGCATAATGCTACCAAAGGCAGGTTGTATTTGTGAAGGATGGAGAGGTTTTAAGTCCTGAGTACACTGACATTTCAGCTCAGGTTTAACAGGGAGAAGTTCGAACTACATGTACCATGTCTACATTTTACATTATTGAGTTACAAAACTGCACACAAGAAAACTTGATCAACATCTCTGTTCTGGCTGGGTGCTTTAAACTAAATTGTGTTTTCCAAAAGCCGTGTAGGCCACTTACTTGTTACCATAGTCAATTTTGGAAGTGACTTTCTGTTTGAGTTCTTTGAGCTCATCTTTTGGCAAAGTTCCAGACAGAAGCTGCGACCGCCACTCCATTAAGTCGTACATCATAGACTGCACCTGCTGGAACCGCTCTTTCTTATTTGTCTAAGATAGAAAATAAAGCAATAGGTTTCAGGCTTCAAATTGAAGTGAAATTTTGGTCTTGACAATTACATGATGTGTCACACTTAATAAATGATTGCATGAGCAAGAATTAGGTCAAGTATTGAGCCCAGCTTCCTTCCTGTCCTTGTCCCACAGATCATCAAGGACAATCTCCCATGTGATCATAAACAAATTACATTAAATATGAGCAGTTTATATGGGGATCACATTATTTTTGTTTTATTTAATTGTCCTGTTTTAAAATCTCTTAACTAAGTCTCATGAAGAGGAAACATGATAAAAGCACTTTACTTTGCAGAGACTGATAAAAGCACGCCGGGAACAACAACCATTCATTGGAGTATTAAGACATTAAAGAGAATAGTGAGAGAATGCATAGAATTCACTAAAGCAGTTTCGGTGTCATTCACTGAAACAAGACAAGCTTTAGTTGTTGACTTCAGCAGGAGCAATACTAAGAAGCGACATGTTAAAAAAAATATATTAATGGGTAACAACTATACCATATTAAAGATTTCTTTACTCCAATAGAGAAAAAGGAAAATTCAGCATTTGGGATCCTGAAGCAGCCAGTGTGGTTTGTTGAAACAAGTTATCCGTTAATACAGACTAATTGGGCACTACAGTAGTCACAATCTTTTGATATTTTTCCAGTCCAAACTTATGTTAAAGTCTGACAACCAAAAATTTATTAAAATGTCACTAGAATCAGCAGGGATTAATGTAGGGTTGAAACATGCAAAATGTGTATGATTATGCAAATATAAAAATCAGTCTTCCAGCCTTCAAATTCAAATTTTATCCCTCAGAGTTTCGTAGTCCAAGGACAGGTAAAACACTATTAGAAGGGTTAAATCTCTCTATAAAAGACAGCCAAGTTGAGGCCTACAAATATATTTCAGGCCCAATTAAATAAAAAGATAATTTAAAAAAAAAAAATTGATATCTTGTACAGTTCTTACTCCACTGTGGGCATTACATGCCTATGCAAAAGACCACTGTGACTACAAGTTGCTTACAATGAACACAGATGCCGATGTAGTGGTCATTTTGGTCAACACCTCCAGATTTACTGCACTGTCATGTATTGGTAAAATGGCTTACAGGGAAAAAGAACATTTCCAAGATGATAAATATTAGGCTTTTTTAAAAAATGTAAAATTAAGATACTGAAAATGAAAAGATTGACATATTGATATTGCCAGTACTTACTTAACACACTCCCAGTAACTCTTAAACAGCTTGTTCTAGCATCACAAGAACAGGTGAATCTTTTTCAAATATCTTGAATCTCACCAACTTTACAAAAACCACTATCAAAAATTGATGACATACAGGACACTCAATGTCGCAAGTAAAGGCATGAAGTTACACTACCATTGAGCCTTAAGTCAGTCTTTTAATTTAAAGCCACTGAATAAAACAGTTATCACCTAAGTAGTGACAAAGTAATTTCTCAAATCCTCCTAGATCCTGCTCTGTATCCAAGACAAAATACTCATTTGGACAAAGCTTCATTATGCATAAACAGGACTAATTAACAGGTCACACACTGCATGCAAAAATGCCATACCACATAGAGCTGTTTCCAGATGCTTCCCCATTCCCAGAGAGTAGTGGTAACTTCTTGAACTAAAGGAATTTCAGCAGGTATTACATTTTCTGCGTGTCTAGGAAAGAGAAGAAAATTTAAGACAATGAAAATGAAAGACTATCTGTGTTTCATGGGTTTATAATATAGTTAAGGCATATAAATGCCTTAAAACTCATTCTTTAGCAGACTAGATCATTAATGCAATAAAACAGCTACATTAAATACCTTTTCTTTTCAACAGTAACTTCCTTGATGTGGATGAAAGACTTAGGAAATATTCCCTGTTGAAGGAGAAAAAAAATACTTAAATGTTCTTGGAGAATTAAAGCAGTTTATAACATAAGGGAGCTTTCCAAAGCCCACTACTTCTAAATGTTTTTCCTAAAATTATGAGTGTGAATGTAAACTTTTATCTCCAATTTAGCTGCTGACTGTCTAGTTTTCTGTCAAGCTAGATGTGCTTCTTTTTGACAAAGCAGTAATAAAAGTTTCATCATATCCTTTTCTGCAAATGTAGAAAACATACAATTATATTTCTTCCTAAGGAACACCATCTTCCACCCCCATGTCTCCATGTACTCCCCCAAACACCAGTACGTATGGTGTAAAAAAAAAAAAAAAAAGAAGAAACATTTTCTCTGTGTATCAGCCCATACATTTCTCTTCCTAGAAAAAAAATGCAGTCTTAGAGATTAGCTTGATTATCAAACAAAAGAGAGATGCTGATACGGGAATTTTGTATCTAGCAAGAGAAATTATAGACAAAGGAAGCCACTCAGGATGAATAGCAAAATAGCCACTGACATAAGATCATCAAAGGATAAGAGCAAAGACCACTGTCCATAAGACTAAAATTGCTTTAAGAAAAAAAGAACTGCCTTTAATTTGCAATATTCTTCTTGGAAGTAAAGAGATTGGAGATAGCTGGCCTTAGAGATCGGGATAGGACTGTCTGATAAGAAATACTACAAGGCCCACTTTGTGGGTTGATTTCTTGAAAACAATCTCATAGGAATGAACAGCATGATCTCACCTCTGATCCTTTATGTCGTACTAGATAACCCTTGTACCAATCTAAAAGGAAAAAAGAGTGCATTTATGACAGAACTTATGCATACAAAAGCCTATAAAGTCATGAGTTTTCTAAGGGCTATCTAGCATAGCATGTTTAAAAATTAATTACTTGAAAAATACATAGATGAAATTAAAATGAATATCAGGAAGCGTATTTAGCATGACTTGCACATTAGCAAGTGTGATTACGTGGTTTACTTTCAGTTTTGGCATAGTAAGTACAGATAGTCTCACACAGAATTCAACTCCCCCACACTCACACAGAAAAGGTAACATAAGCTGCTTAGTAATGTAACATAGAACACAACACAAAATTCTCTCAAACAAGATCACTCCCGGATAGCCCGCGAAGCTCTCGTGATTGTGTCCTATATGCAATATCAATGCAATATAGTTCATGGTTGGTACATATCCGCCTTCATTGAATGGTACAAGTGTAAGCCATCTTTCTGCCATGAGGAATCGTAGCTTTTGGCCTCAACTCGAATAAGTAGCTTCCTAGAGTAAAGTTCAAGTTAAAAACTCAAGAAAATGAAGGGCTGTTACAGGGCTCTTGCTCCACTCCTAACAAGAAACCTCCTTCTGAAAGTAAAGAGCACAGTATGGCAGTAGCGGCAATTCAAATACTAATTCAGACTTGGTTCTGTCTACGCCCCCATCGTCATGATGAACTTTTATAACTATCATGAAATGAAGTACAGCAGAAGCCATGTCCCCCAGGCACACATTCCAGCATGAAACATCACTAGCACAGCAAGAATATTCAGCTCTGTTGAAGACTTCTTCCATTTCACCCCAATGAAAACATTTTCTGACTAAAAGCATGCATTTTGCTTATAATTTCACAAACAGGTATTACCTCTTTCCTAGCACCTTTTCTATCACACTGCTGCTAATACAGCACAGGTATTTCAGCCAAGCAACCAAAGAATAAAAAAAAAAAACCCAACCCTAAATCCCAAGCAGCACTGTGATAAAGGCAGAGTTAAATGACACAGGACAACCACTGACCACAAAGAAAGCCCAGAACAGAAATTTTTTGGGGGGGGGTTCAGCACTTGGGGGTTTTTTCCAGTATCTTCTCAACAACAGAGTCTCAACTTCCTTCTAAAACTTAATTATTTGCCCATAGTTTCCAATTTAGAACCAAGTATGTAAAATCTATTGCAGCCCATTAGCTGTGACTGCATATGTATGTTCTGTGCATGCAACTATAATAGCACATAAAAAGAGTGCAGGGAAAAAACTGTTACTCTTGGTTACTCTGCAGCTGGCAACGTATTTTTAACATATGTGATAAAATAGGAACTTCCTCTCTTGCACAGGACAGAAGATCTCACCTGTTCATTGACAAACGTATTTTATAAAGCAAGCGATGACATTGCGTGTTAAATGCAGAGGATTCAGAAAAGCCTTTCACAGACAAAAAAATAACACCATAAGATCACCACTCAACTCGCTAGGCTGGGCTGACAAGCTGACAAAAAAAATGTACTACAGAAGTCAGAAACCTGAAATATGGTTTCTGCAAGTTATGGAGACAATATAGGGATAAGGAGATATCTAAGAAAAAAATGCATTGACAAGCTAGACTAAAGGTTTCAAGTGGAGGCGTAAGAATTATGCAGACCTTTCATTTTTCGAGACAGGATGCAAATCATCACTCGTTCATGACTGAGAGATGCACCTGTTGACTGACGGTCTGATGTGTGACATCAATATTTTCCCTGAGGCTTAGAGATAATGAATTTCTCTTGCAATATAAATTAAGAAAAAAATTAATTTTGTGCCTCAAAATATTGGAGGTCTGGTTTCTCAGATGCTCTTCTCTTAAGTAATTAATTCATTGTTTCCATGCAAAACAACCTAAAGCTCTATGAAATGGAGTGAGCTGGGCTGAAACAGCTTCAAGATGCTTGCAGCCGCAACATACAAAGTGTCTTTTAACACTGAGCTCTCTCTCTAACCGTATTGTGTAGCAGTTAATGTCTTCAACACAGCCACAGGTAGGAAGACACAGCTGACAGACAGCAGAAGTAGGCTGAAGAAGATAATTTTACAGTAAAATCTGCAAAGCTTGAATCCCTTTGTATTTTTTTAAAAAACTCTTACCTGATTAAGACCATCGCTGCAAACTGTAAATAAGTCACTATTACAGTATTTGTGGATATAACTGTTGAGTTAGTAATAACAATTCCACCCTAGTTGTTTTATACTAATAAAAACTTAGGTAGGTCCGGCAGACTTGGGTGAGAATTTGGTCAGATTGTGAAGGTACAGATCAAATCAATATGGAGTAACGCACTATCACTACACTATCAACCGTGAAGTCAGCTTCACAAATGTATAAACCTTTATATTCCCTCATTCTTCCTTGGCTTGTATTGATTTTATGCTTATGCCAGTTGGTCAGGTATCTCCACATACTGACTAAATACGTTGGGATGAGCATATTGACTATCTGTCACGCATGACTTAGCTTGGACTCCTGCTATCTGGCACGTGCAGTAAGCTGGGTGGCTTTCAGAAATGTTTCCATCCTCTTGACCTACAGACTGCTTTAACGCGCTAGATTTCTACCTCGTACTATAGGAGGACTGGAGTGCTGAATATGTCCTAGGAACGAGTATTTAGTTTAGAGGCTAAAAAGTACTCCATTAAAACTTCAATCAAATCTAATGTAACTTCCATCAGGTATATTACAAGCTGGCACAAACTTCACAAACTCTGCGTTCACGTTGATGACTTCCTCATTTGATAACGGCTTCCCAAATAAACCACATATATTGGAATGTTTCTGATTTTGACTTTCTCAAAAAGAATAGTTTCTTCCCCAAATAAACACATCAACAACACAAATAAGAGCATTAGACGACTACTTGTGTAACACAAGGAATTTCTATGATGTAAAAGGATTAAGTTATTCACACAGAGAGACCTATAGCTTGAAGACAACTGACCTACCTTCACATGACTCCAGGATATGGACCACATCACCGATCTGTAGAGGGAGCTGTGGTGTTCCTGTGCCTTTGAAATTGTATATAGCTGAAAAATTGAAGAATAAAAACATGGTTTTTCAATACAGCCATACACTATGGTCACACTGAAAAATATGGTTATTAAAATTCTGATACTAAGGTAAACACGCTAGAATTAACAAACAGAACCATAATTCTGTCAAGAAGCTTCAAATTACTATTAATATCTTTTCTTGTGAAAATCTAAAGGTGTTGAAAATGGCCAGTGCTCAAAAAAAAAAATAAACAAACACACTAGCATATACATGAAAACAAGCTATTCATAACAACTGCTCTGCAGAGGATTTAAGAGCACTCGTGTAGATTCAGGTCTTCCATTGTTAGTCTACTGGTCTGACTGAGAATTTAAGTGCACAGTTCACAGAACTTCATGGCAACGCTGGTGAAAACGGCTACAGAGACACACAGCAGAACTGAATTTACCGAATTCTTTCCTAGATTTACATGTTTCATCTTAACATGAAACTGTTGTATATGGAAACAGCAGAAAGTTTTGTAGTTTTCTGTATTTGATCACTCTGAAAAGCAAACAGGAGAAGCAGATTTTAAAAGTGCTCTAATTAGAAGCTTATCTATATGCGGTTAACAATCATCTAAGCTTCAGAGAGAATGCAAGTAAACATTCTTCTTCACTAGTTCTCACATTCTAGAGCTACAGGATGTGGGCTGCTATGGTAAGCATTTGTTCCAAGATATTGTTTCTTTACGGGCTGGGTTATAGACTTCACAATAGCATTATAAAGTAGAAATCATAATTGAAGCTTTCATCACACAGGGAAATGGATTAAAATATGTGAGCCTGGAACAACAATTAATCTACACAAGTAGGAACAGCACACGAGCTGCTAACTATGACCTCCAGTGAGCAGTAAAGATATCAGTCAGCAAGGTTTTCTTCCTTTTCTTACGAGTGTCCCAATCCATCCACATGTACAGAGCATCCAGACTGGCAGTATTTTGGATGAAAGGAAAACTGATCTGCAAAGGTGAACTTATCTTCAAGTATATTCCTATATTCCTCATGCACCCCCCTCCAGGTTTCCAAAGCAGGATATTAATTTCTGTTAGGCCAAAACTTATGCTAATGATGAATTTTGCTTAGACATTTAATTTAAAGTTAAATTTAAAGTCTCAAACTAAAATGCCTTTCTTGAAAACATCTAAAGCAGGACTGTAGGTCTAAATAGATCCTTTTCAGTTTTTTCAAGTATTCCATAAATTTCGTTGCTTGTTTCCTTTACCTTCATTACATTCATTATATTTTTACAATAGAAATTAGTAAGACTTTCAGATATGATTTAATTAAGAGGCTTAATGGACCAAACCTAAGTTGTTATTTTCATTGACATGAAGAAGGCTTCTCACCAGGTCCTCCTCCCGAGTGGCTTGAGCAGGGATTCAATCATTAAATACAGGGAGGGGAGGAGAAAAAACGAAAGAAAAAAAGCCCCACAACTCTCAAGTGAGGCTCTGTTGTCCAGATTCAGCCATTTATTCAAAAGAACCTTGAAGACACTTCTGTGATCCTCAGAGAACTGCCCTAGCTCAACAAAAACCTGAATTTAAGTAGTAGATGTGTACAGTAGATGTGTAGTTACGTTCTGACTAGCTTTCTTTCAGTAGTCTTGGTGCTGATTTCAAGAAATACAAGATAGCAAAAAAACTCCCCTGAGTTAAAGACATTTAAAGAGAAGTTTCCTCCAGGGTGTTTGGTGTGAGTGTGTGTTCTTACTCTTTTCCTGAAATGTGCATACAGATTCAGATTACTGTTGACTAACACATACTTTTCATTTCCAAGTATGCACTGTTCTGCTCAGTTGTATTTGTCTCAAAATACAGACGCAAATGACTGAGTCATATATTCATATTGCACGTTGGGTTTGCTCTCTTGATAACTTCATTTAACAGCAAAACACTGAAAAGCACAGTAACAAACTGACAAAGGAAGTGGCTACATCAGCTAAGAAGACTTTTCTGAATGAGTAAGTGGAAACTTACTGAGAGCTTTTATTGTAGAATTTGAATTGTTTGGTAGAATGAGTTTAACAAAATCCTTGATAAAGTTATAAGCTATAGACCTCTCCAGACATTTTATAATAAGAAATAGTCTCCCATATACCATTGCAAAAGACTCTATAAACAAACAAGCCAATACAACTAGCTACACCCAGATGTATTGTCTACAAGACCAGACAGCTTAACTAACACATTTTTTAATTATTAACTCCAAATGAAAATTTCACTATTACATCCAATTATATCTTCTGCCAGCTGTAAATGATATTATTTCCCTTGCAAACTGTGACCCTCTTGTACTATGAGTATCACCTCACAGCTTACCAGACAAGAGGAGAGTTCCCTCTCCTCCACCCTCTGTTGAGATTTTCAGGGTTGTCTGTGTGCTTTCTGGCCACACAAATATATTTTTAATTCTTTTTGTTCTACAAATAGGATATGAAAAACCTTAAGGGCCTACATTTTTATGATAGGATATTCACAACAGCTTTTTAAATTTATAATAAACTCTCTGGCCAGTAGAAATAAAGGCTACCACTCTGCTCCCTGGCATCCTCTATCCCAGCCATAAACACAAAAGGAGCGAGTATGCTCAAGACACAGCATTCATCGTAAATCTCAGTAGCAGTTACTGACCTCAGAGGCAACTGATGTCATGGTAGTAAGATTAGTGGGAGAGAGATGGACCGCACATGCCCTGCCCAGCAGGCAGCATCAGGCTACGGGGCTCCTGTCGATAGCACACTTACACACGTGTGTCGGATGCTCCCACAGTGGCACCGGGAACACTCAGGAGCTCTGACCTTAAGACAGCATTCCTAAATATGGACTTCACAGCTGATGGAGCCAGCAAATTTCCCCGTGGATCAGCAAAGAATAAAACTGATCTTTTAGAGCTCGCTATAACCACAGTGGTAATTTTATAGCAGGACACACACACATAACATACAGAAAACCAACCAACCAACGCAAACCCCCCTTAGATTCCAGGTGTTTGCTTTAGCTCCCTCAGGAAACAAGCTGGAAGGTTTCCTTGGCTGCCTTCCACCCTTTCACTTGAACAGAATTCAAAAATATTTCCAAGGCAGTGCTCTGCTGAACCAGCTCTTAATTTCACTTTACTGTAACTAGAGGAATATCCAGAACGATTTCTATGCAATACCTCATGAAGTGCTTTGCATAAGCAAACAATTTCTAACCAACAGCCTCAGCAAGAATCCTGTTCCATTTTATTTTTTAAATATTACACCTCTACTTTTAGGAGTAGGAATGTACAAGTAGCACCTTCTTTCTTTACAGATCAATTCTCTGTGTTCAGTTCCCGTTTTCTTCTCATGAGTACAAGGCAAAATTACTCAGCAAGGACATTTACAAACAGGGTCAGAGACATGTACCAAAGTTCAAGGTGGATTAGGGGCTTATTTAATTTGTTGCAAATCATGTTCAGCAAGGGGTAACTCTTCAGTTCTTAAGTAACAAACTGAAATCTCAGATAACAATTAAATGCAGGTTTCCTTACATGCTTAACCTTGAGACCAGATGGAGGTTTTAGCTGACTTGAGCTGCTTATTTTCCTTCTTAAACACAGTAAAGTCAGTATAAGAATAAGGAAGTTCTAATAGTCTCAGCTAATTACATGACGATATCATTTATCTTCTCATAGAAAATAGTCATCTGTGTTAGAAATGTTTTATGAAGAACAGCATATACAATCATGCTCCTCATTTTACCGCAGTTTGCCCTTCCCAGAGAGCTGTACTTCACAGAACTGCAGTTTCCCAAGCACCTAGAATAGTCTGTTGGGTTCAGGAACCGCATTTCATGAAATAGAGACCTACCCTGAACAAAGCTCTGCCTTCTTTACAGCTCAAACTACACAGATTTTACCCAGATGTAAAGCAACTTTCACAGGTCTTCAGCAGATGCCCGCAGCCCCAGCCCTAGGCAGGCAGGCTGAGCAACGCTTTTCTACAGTTTCAGTGAGGTCTCCCAGTTCTCTCCTCCCCCCTCTTACACTTCAAACCTACCAACACCCATTTACAGATTCAGCAGTGTAGGAGTAAACCTGAGACTTGCATTCAATATGCCAATATAATGTTTCATCATCTCATAACTTCTTCACAAACACTACTGTTTCCTCAAGGTCTGAGCAGATTTTCAACACTTGGTCTTGAACCACGACCAAGAAACCATCATCCACTATCCCACCATGACCTTTCTGTCTTGTACCAGCCACAAAAGCAGCACACATTTATGCTGGGAGTGCTTCAAGACTACAGAAGGAGCTGCGCATATAAAATCAGGAGTATGGTTTCCAAGTGCAAAGCTGTCTATTAGCTACCTGGAACAGCTTAATTAATTACGTAAAATACACCAGTGGAAACAAAGCCTGCATTCTGGAACAACCAGGAACCTCAGCTGGGATTGTGAGGTCTTCCAAACCTACTCTGCGTACTACTACTCATCCAAAGGTTGGGCTAAACACACTCAAACTGAAACTCTGCTCAGCAGTGGAAACTGAAGGCATCAGCCACACTTC
This sequence comes from Geococcyx californianus, assembly GCA_013389885.1. NCBI lineage: Eukaryota > Metazoa > Chordata > Aves > Cuculiformes > Neomorphidae > Geococcyx > Geococcyx californianus. Next base: position 129,491 of record VWPV01028053.1, read on the forward strand.
TGCTAGGACTTAGAAATTCACCATGAGAATCTTTCATCAGACTCGAAAACAAAGATTTCTGAAAACACAGAAGACAAAATAGCCCTACGTGGTCAAAAAACTTCCAGTCTGTACTATTCCAAAAGCTTGCCAACTTCCACAGACCTTATGTCTCAGCAGACTCAGCTTGCCCTTATTCCTCAGTTTTCCTGAAACACAAGTGGCTTAAAACAGACAGGCACTAAATTCAAAAAGCACTATGGTGATGATAGCTGTCAATATCTCATATTCCAAGCCTCATGATTCATGAGTTTCCTTCAGTTTCAATTTTACAATTGCACTATTCTCCCTCAAATTTTTAAGAGCATAATTTAATTTCATTTCCAAAAATCTCTTTGAACACCCTTCTAAAACTAAATCCTCCTTGTGACAGTTTCCCCAATTGATTTTTTGGTAGAAGGTGGGGGGAGGGGGTGTTTTGTGTGGCTGTCACTGGGGATTTTTTTGCTTTGTTTTTTTAAGTGATTCTAGTGAAAGATTCTCCCTCTATTCTTACTAATAAATATAATGAAGGAACAAATATACTTCATTTCAAAGACACATAAAGGAAAATAAAACAGATTGTACCAACAGCTTGGCTAAGAAAAGGAGCTCCTGTGGGTATAAGCTATAGCTTACTGAATTTGTAGTTATCTATTAACAAAAAGCAATGATGCAAAACCACATATGAAACAGTCCCTGCTGAAGATGACCTACAAAGAAAGTTACATGTACCAATACTTACATAATTAGTATTCTATTACTGTTGCAAAGTTTGATTATAGCGCATTTTCCCTATTCTGCTTTGCAACAGACTAAGCCACAGGCACTGCTACAGTTACACTTGTATGTAAGAACAACCACAAAAAGCCTTGTAATACAATGTTTAACAGAAAAACCTTCTTTAACCCAGGAAACAGACTTACTTGGAGTGAGCTGAGAAACAGCAAGCAGTGGTACTCTGCGGCTGTGGCCTGGAACAGCAGGGGAGCAAGCCCAGGGCATAGGAAATAGCACCAGCTCTGCAGTGCCCATTCTCCCCAGCGACGCATTCAAGACCTTGAATAGTGATATTCTGTTTTGGCCATCCATTAGAAAGCACAGTCATACCTACCCTTCCTCAAAGGGAAGTTCAATATGTATGGAGGACACATCCCAAACTACTTGTAGAGCAGTGCAGTAATCCTTTAGGGCTGTGGTCACTGCACTAGAGGGAATGTACATTCAAAATAAGTGTAATAATGTTATAGAGCTACTGCCGTTCTCAGGCTTTGAAATGCTTTGTGTTAGAGATCAGATTAAGATCTGATATCTGCCAGCTATTAATATTACAAACTAAGTGTATTTACCCTAAGCCTGACAGCAATAAAACTCAGGGAATCGTGTTTATGAAGAGTAAGCCTAATCTCTTTTGGTCCATTAGTCCTGCACGGGCAAGTTTGTACAGTCTTTATTCTTGAGCAAGTTACTTTCTGGCTAACCAGGTTTAGTTTGGGGGTTTTGTTTTAATGCATACAAAAGAAAAGGTATCATCTTTGAGATGTATCAGAGTGTAAAGCAGAAGTCCATCTTCTGCTTTAGATATCTCTACCTATTTAAAGGAAAACTATCAAAAACTTGATAAACACCTTTTTTAAAGAACACTTTGGTAGCATTAAAAGCAGATGACAAATTTATCAAAGCTTGGATTTTTCATCTGCTCTTAAACACCACCAAAGCTGCTTGCAGACACAGATAACCAACTGCACTATTTCCTATTTGGTGCACTTGATAATCCCTTATCATTGCTCATGCTATCTGCACATTTGTTTTAGTCCAACAGTGGTCGTTTGCTTCTTTGAGCTAATCTCAACAGTAGGACAAGTGCTAACTGGCTTTTTCTTAATTTGCAGCAGGACAGTAATTTTAAAAACTAGCAAGTAAGAAATAAAAAAAGCTTTATTTTTCATTCATCTTTTCCTGACACAAACCTACCACTGATGCACTAAACGACAGCAAATTTGTCCTTCTGTAAGCGCTGAGCCCTCATCCACACATTGCAGATGATTGTGTTGGCACCTGGAAACTTGCCAAGACTCAGGACTCCTCATCCACACAATGCAACAACAGCAGAGCACTCCTTGCAGTGATTAACGTGGGTGACCCAAGCGTGTCTTCAGCACATGAGCAGCTCTAACATCAGGCTTATTTTTCAAGAACTCCAGTGTCTGTTGTAAAACCAAATGACCTCACTGCGGGAGACAAGTTTTACCAGGGAGCTGGGTAAGAAAAGGAGAAGCAATACCTCTAGCAGACCACACATTCCAGAAAGCAGTGCCTGTACATAGCAGTGATTGTACCGATACCACCCTTGGAGCTACACATCATACATACTCGAAAATGAGTGACATACTTGTTACAGCTGACAGTATTTGACAAGCAAGAGCACTGGTCCATGGTCAGATCATAATAAATCCTAGCCCTGAGCTCTTAAAAACTCCTGAACTTGTGTTCTCCGTGGCACTTCAAACTTAACAGTATTAAACTACAGACATTAAATGATGTTTTCTATTGTTTGCTTTCCTTTTATGCACTGAAAGTGTTAATGATAAGCGATTCAATTAAAAGATTACTATTTTGAAATAAATATTCTTATGTCTAAGGTAGAAAAGGCTACTGCTATGCAAACCTACATATTCTGAATATGTCAGAGTGCAGTGAGTTGTTCAATCATAACACCTTGTAGGCTCATGAAAACAAACTTCCCTGGATTGTCATTAGTTTATGAAGTAACATATTTCTCAAGATGGTTTTATTATGTGTGGTTTTCTGTACCTTACAAATACCATGGAAACTACAGCATGCCATGCCAGCTTTCTGTATACTCAGTGATCCTATCGCCTATGGAGTTACAAACAAGCAGGACTTGAAACAACACACAGCAGGCACTGTTGAACAAATGAGACACAGACAGGTCACAGCTCTTCAGGGAAGACTCATCAGTCAAACCCAGCAGGCAGGTCCACTGCCGGGCCATGAGCAAAAAAATCACTTGCCTATATCGCTCCTAAGAAGTCATCAGCTTATTTGGCTCCCATAAACTTCATAATTAGAGTGCAAGAGCAGCGAGCCTTTTTTAGTAATTACACAAAACTCACCCTGACCTAAAGTGCTCCCTGTAAAAAGCTGCTACAAGTGAACTTGCTTTATAACATCTGTGCATAACAGAGGCCACGTGCAACAAATCCAGTCATTCTCCCAAATCAACAGCTTTCAAAACAAGTGCAAAAATCAAGTACTTCCTACTATTTTTAAAAATATAACAGAAAATATTTACACCCTTTATTTTGTAATACAAACTGCCACCAGAACTCGCTACTTATATTTCACAACTCTGTCACTGCTGCCCATGGAAGTTAACAAGAGGAAAAGAATGCTTTCCTGTTCTACTCATTGACAATTAATTTTATTTCATGAAGCCAGTCAGGTCAGGTTTTTTTAATGGATATCACAAAATATTATGGTCTTCTTAAAATAAAAAAATCTTTTTGAAGAATTTGGGGACACCAGCTAATAACTGTGCATCAGTAGGTAAAACAAACCATAAGAAGTGCAAGATTCACTATTTCCTGTACTAAGAGCATGCATTACCTTCAGCAGGACACTTTTTTAAGTGTTTTAGCTCTGATTCCTAATTTTTAATATTTCTATTTAAACAGCAATTCAGTCTTTTATGCAAGTTAACATCACCCATTTTAAGAAAAACTGAAGTTGGAATATGACTTCTAAGTATTACTTACCAACTTATACATGTATTTCTGTAACACGAAACTCAAGTGACAAATCTCCCAGACGCAACTCTATGATTCCCCTTCCCTTACATTTGTTCCCCATTATTTTCAGCTGCTACTTATTATACACTTACTTAGTTAATCAACTAATTTCATAAATATTGAGGCGGGAAAAGCTGCATTACTGTAAGAGTTCAAGATTTCAGAGGGGTGAGGGAATGGGGTGGAAGGGTAACATCTCCCAGGCTGACACTCATGCACCTCTTGTCCTTCTGTGTGAAAGACTAAAACCTTGCACTAAATGGACTATTTTCATTAAGCCACCACAGCGAAGTGGAGGGTGTTACCTCCTCACCCCAGAGAAAACACCTGCCCACATCCTGTTCAGAAGTCATGAAGACCACACTCAAATGGCAGTTTACCAAGTTACATACCCACACCACTCCTCTTCTCTGTCTTCTGCCATCTGGCCATCACACATGAATCCGTAGGGCTCTGAGGATGCCCACCACCAAGGAAACCAAGACTCACAGGGCAGACACTCCAAGATGGGCAATCAACAACACAGGAAACAAGACCCGTTTCCCAGCTGCCGTCACAGAGGCTGGCAGGCAGGCAGAGGCAGCTGCAAGGGTTCTGCGAGATTTGCTGCTGTTCTGAGCTCTGAGCTTCCTTCCTCTTTTCTCAGCTCAAGACACTGTAGTGTCATGGGGGAGGGGAATCCCAAACTGGGTGTTTCTGTTGCATGATACAGGCTGTAATACACAAGCAGTCAAAAGGGAGAAAACCCACCCCCCTTCTCTCCTGCAGCACCCCTCGACTTGAGATCCAAGCGGGAAGGGTATTGGGCGCAAAGCTCAGCTACAGCAACCTCCTCTCAACACCCATTAGCTCCTTCTGGAAAGCCAAGGGGCCTCAAAGCCTGAATGACACCAAAACCAGATTTGAAGGTTTGGGTTTTTTTCCATAACATACCACATCTTAAGAACTACTTTCCAGGACAGGCTAGAGGAACGGGGATCTGTTTTTCACAGACTGCCTCTCCCATAGCAGAAGCAAAGACACACCGTTTCAAACAGCACTCATTCCTTTCTGTTACCTGTAGAGGAAAAAGAAGGAGTTGCTCCTTTTTCTCTAAACAAAGCAGCACTTCCTTAAAGACTTACTGCCAGGGCAAAAGTTAAAAATTAATTTATTGTACATTTACAGTCTTTACTTGCACAGGGGCAGCTGTGCAAAGTAACATGATCACATTTGGGTTATGCAAAGATGGAGCCAAGTTGTTTGTAATCTGGATTAAGGTCAGCACATCAGATTTAAGACAAGTGTGCCACCTTCTGTATTTCTAAACAAAAAAAAAAAAATCAAAACTAAGTGCTTTACCAGACCTAATGTTTCTTTATCTCATGCTCAGTAAAATCAAGTCACAAGACAATGCTGGCCCTTGGATATTACGTTGTAGCTTAGCAATCATTGTTTAACAGTGTTGCGCTACATCCATCAGGATATTTTTGATGGCACGTCACATCAGTTCTTGTCTTTAACCAGCAATGAGCGGCGCAGATTGCTAGTGGGTCTCATTACATACAGAATTCTGGTACCTAATTATGGAGGAAAACCACCTTAAATTTACCACAGATTTGCTGGAATTGCTTCAATATTAACTGTTTCTACATTATAGCTTAGCAAAAGGATTTAACTGGTTATATGCTCCCCATACATCGGAATTCATATTATGATTATGAAAGTAAACTAGATTCTGAGCAACTCAGACTATCTTCACCTACAATCAGCTTCATCTGAGAGTCCTAAATCTTTCTCTTTGATGAAACATCCAATTTATATTGTTTGTGAATAAAAAAAAAAAAAAAAATTAGGTTGAACCACGTCATCTCTTAGCTGACCGTACATTTCCTAACCAGCACTGCCTTGCGCTTTGGAATCCCTGCTGCAGCAAATCTCCCCTCCCACACACAATTTGGCCTAGAGTTTATGACTTGCATTTGTTTTCTTGTTCTACATCGCTCTGCCTCATTATGTTTCCCTGTAATACAAGACTTGAGGAAAATGGTTCCTTTCTAGAACTCATTTAAAAACGTACTTCATCATGTAGGTCTAATAAACCTAATCAATACAATACTGGTATATTTTGAAATTAAATGATCCAAAGAAATGATATACGGAAATTTCACCTCCGAACCGGCATACAATTTGCAATACTTTCCTCATGCCCTGCATCTCTTCAATCTCAGAAATCTGACTGTGCAAACAGTACAAGACCTCTAAATACCATTGTACCTTTGAATGCAGCCCTTTCCCCACCTCCGAGCTCAAGTCCCCCCTTCTTACATCCCAACTCCCCACAAGTGCCCTTACTTGAGAACCCAAGCTCCCGAAATCACTGATGCTCCCCCCATCTGCCCCGCCTTCCACACAGCCAGCTCTCAGCATTGCACCAATCTTCTGCCGCTTCCTCCTGCCACACTCTCATGTTTTTGCAACTCAGAAGCTAAGAACCTGCTACAACTGTCCCATAAATTGTCTAAGACAATCTCCTTATCAGATTGTGGCTAAAATTGTCCTAGCAATTTTTAACAAAGGGATGGAACACCAACATCTTTTTCCAGCTTTCAGAGAAAAATACATCCAGAGAGTAAAGCATGCATGGTAACTCTAAAATCCTATATTCCTACAGCTGAGGACAAACCCCAACAAGGTAATGTCCTTTGTCAGTGAAGACTTTTATTATATATATTTGTTGGTTTGTGCAATTACCATTCAACCTTACTATTCCACAGAAAACAGTGGGTAGAATAATTCCCTCATGACCTTTACCATCTTTTTCTTAAGTCTTCTTTCTTCTAGGCAGAAAGTCTTTACACATCAGTACTAAAGTCCTTGCTTCCCCAAAAGCTCAAAATCTCCTGCCTAGAAAATTCACAGGTAAAACTTACCTTTTGGAGTGTTGGGGGGCAGGCTGAGGAAGAAAAGGGAGAACATTCTTGTTTCCATTAATGCTGCTATCAATTCCAGAAACCAAGATCATGTCAAATGCTGACTATATAGCAATTTTAAGCTACTCTAACTTCCACTATGTAGAATTTAAGCAGAGCACAACAGTTGCATTTGAGAGGCTCTCAATTCTACTATATGCTGAGATCCGTGAGCACAGTTGCAGAAAAGCAACAAGATAAAAGGAAACAAGATACACACTTTCATGTACTTGAAGGGCAACACCTTAAGTATGTTAAAAGCCTGACAAAAGCTGCAATTTCTGAATCTTCCTCCACCTGCTAGCTTTAATTCTGTAAAAGATTTTTAAGCATGCATCTAAAACAATAAAGACCATGTGCTCAAAGCAAACTACAGCAGCAGGGGTAAAGCAGTAGTTTTGGGGGGTAGATATTTTTTGTTGAAATGACATCCTAGTTTTGTTTGTCGTATTCATTAACAAGTTGTTTTCCATTTAAAAAGTTATCCAAATTTCATATGCAAAGTAGCTCCACATAAATAATTAATTGTCTTGGTAGACAATCTACAGCTCTGAACTCCCATTTAAAGTACGTGCATCCATGAAATCTAAGTGAAAGGGATGAACTCATTCCCTAGGGGGAGCTCAAGTCCTAGTATAATAAATCAAATGAAGTAATCTTAAATCATCCATAGATATGCTATTGTTAAAAAAACCAAACCAACAAACAATATAGCTAGCTTAACTGTTCTCCTCAGAATTATTCTGCATGGAGCATCATCAGATAGTTAGGATTTGTCTCCTAAGTCTCAAAAACAGGACAACACACAGCACATGCATTACAATTTTTTAGCTTTTATTGAGTGGTACTTTTTTTAAACCAAATCCTTTCTACAAAATACCTCACCTCTCAAATAAAAAAGGTGGCAGCTTTAGAGAACTTTTTTCTCCCAGATGCAATATAGACTACACTTCAGAAAGAATGAGAAAGAATAGTTTATTTAAATTATTAATACAAACACAAGTATTGATATGAGTTTCAAAAGAATAATATCCCACAAATTTATAAAAAGATTCACATGCACTTTTGCACTCAGGTCAGCCTCAAAGTTAACAATTACACATGCTGGAGGGAAAAATGTTACGAATTCCAAATCCAGGAACCTGGAGAAATTCAGGAGAATGTGAGTTACCTCAGTTTTGCATCAACACTTCCTTGTCTCTCTCTTGCTTAGGATTGACCCCTGTCTTACTGGATCATCAAACTTCTGTAGCAAGTACTTATCTTTCAGAATGGCACTGTGCTTCAAACAAATAGAGATTAGCATGTTTGGAGACCATGTTTTGAGCCACCATTCAAAACCAGGCAATGCTCCAAGTCACACTGCCAAGAAACTCAAGAGGTGCCCTCTGGGAAGCTCAAATATCAGAAGTGCAACTCTCATCAATGCAATCATACTCTTCACACAACAAAGCAGTAAAACACTAAGATAGGAACCTGTACATTTATGTCTGACATAAGTTTACTCAGTGTTTCCTGCTGAAGCAGGACTCCAAATTGTTCAGGTTCCTTCCACAAACGTTAAGTTTTATTGCTGAGCACATTGTGTTTCAGAAGTTGGTTTAGAAGATACATACAATGTTGTATATTTTTTCTTTTGTGCTTTCTTCTCAGTCGTGATATTATTTTCTTTCGTATCTTCTTTTTCCGTAGTTTCAAATCTGGATTCAGCTGTTAACCTATAGGCAAAGCAACCATTCTGAATACATATTTAGTTAATAAAAAACTGGGCTAAATTAAGAGTTTTAAGCAGGATGAACAAGCCAACTGGCATACAAGACCATCCATATGCAAAGATGGAATGAACAGTATTTAAGAAGAAAACAAGGCTTAAAAAACATTATCAGTCCTATACACATTTCATCACAAAGCACAGCCTCTCCCCCTTATCTGATGAAGTGTTTGGTAAAAAAAGATTATTGAATGTGTTAACTGGTTAGGATCAGCCTTTAAAATAAGTGACTTTGCCATGCACATAAATGAGACAAAGCCCACAAAAGCACAACACCAAGCAACAAGTCCCAGCAACAAAATGCGAAAGTGAAGTCAAGCATTTTTCTCTAGCACCATCAAAAAAGGGGCTACACTTAGAGCAATACATTGGTTTCCAACCTAGACGTGCATTACTACTGCCTTTATCTCAATGTCTGAATATCTGAAAAGAAGTTGTTAGAAAAAAAAAGGTTATTTTCAGGCCCTAAATTACATCATTTGCGCACTGACATGTTTCAGTTCTGCTGTCAATGTATATTGGAATACAGCTGCCTCATTGCTGTTGAAGAGGTAAGTTAAAAAAACAGATTTAGAAATCTGAGCACAATCAGATGTTTTGATAATTGAAGAATTAGTTAATGAACATATAAATGTGTCATTAGAACAAACTGATAAACAGTATAATTGACTCAATCAAATCACCCACAACCCATCAACTACTACACATGTTATTTCCATAGCAAAACAAATTACAGGAAATGGAAATTCCAAATTAAGCATCACTCTATATCACAAAACAAATCCTATGCTGATTCATCAACACATCTGATCAAGCAACTCTCTATTGACTTTGGGGATTTCTAGTGGTCTCAAGAGCCACCAGTGAGCAACCCACAACAATCTACAGCTGCTTTTAATGAGTTTTCAAAACAAAAATAGCTGCTACTCACTTGTCAGAGATTTATTTGCAATAGAGATACACAGCTGAAAATGAGGAATACAAGAGTTTGGGCAAATTTAGCAACAGATTCCTCCCCCATCCCTAACCTTATCTTTACACACAAATATATCAAATAAACTTTTCTTTGTGCATCTCAAGCAATCTCCAAATTATTTAAGAGCACTGGCTCAACAGACTAAAGAGAAACATGCTTTGCTGTGCATCCCCCCGTAGGTCAGGCGGTTTTTTCCACCGTGTGCTCAGTACTAAACCCACACCTATAATGCTGAAGGCTCACCTTTTTTGTCCACAGTCAGCTTTCCCCTAGCTGCCCTCTGTTTCAGCTGTGCTGCTACTTGCAATTTCCCAAATAACTGTGGTTTTAAGGACCAATTACTCATGGAAGGAGGAAGAGTGTATTCTTAATGATCACCTGTATTTTGCAGTTCGGTCTATGCTTTCCTAGCAGCTGTAATTAGAGAAGGACAACTTATGTCTCTTCATCTGTTCCTACAGTAGATTCCCTTCACTTGTCCCTCCACTATTCTGTCTTAAAACAGTCTCTGTCCAAGGCAAAGAACCCTTAGTCTAGTAGTTCTAATTCCCAATAACGATTCCCTATAGGAATACAGAACTAAGCAAGGCAAATAGACTAAAAGGCCAAATAAAAAACTAATTGACTTAAAGTATGCTTCAAAGCAGCAGAACTGGACTTAATACTGTAAAAGGAGAATGGTTTGTGTAAGTAATTCTGTTAGTGTGTAGTGTAACAAGTCTGGAAACCAAATTCACCAGAACCATCACACTGTCCCATAAAAGTAAAGAACTACTAGAAAGCGTTATGTGAAGAGAGTAAGACAACACCTTTTTTTGCTTCGAATGCATAAAGTAAGCTAACTTCCTCAGACCAGAGCTGTGTTAATAAATACCTACAGTAATTAATCAGAGGACTGACACTGATTTATGAAGATGAAATGAATGTGCCATTTCATGTTAGTAAGCTTGGTTTACAGCAGTGGGGTACTCAGAAATGCCTGAAGATTCAAATTACAGGGGGAAGGTGATTCTCTCTCTTGCTGTCTCACTGTTATTAATTGGCAATGAATTAATCTTCCCCAAGTCACATCTGGTTTGCCCATGACTAACTGATCTCTGTCTTTATTTCAACCCACAAGCTTTTCCCATCTTATTTTCTTCTCCATTCTCTTTAAGAGAGAAGGAAGAGCAGTCAGACCCAGTTAATCCATAGCCATCCTCACACTAAACCAGCTCACAGACCACCCTTGTAACACTGTCATATTTCATTAGGTGTTTACACAAGGAAAGAGGAGATGGCAGTTAAACACTTGCAATAAAACAGACTTGTGCAACTGTGACATGATTCCATCCAGCTTTGACTTTGTAGACTCCAGAAACAAGATATAATTAGAGTTCCTCCTAACTGTTTAAGAAAGATCAGCTGGAGCTTTTCTTCCTGAAGACAAGCACCGTGCCTAAAACCCCAAAGGGAATGACCATTATCCAGATCCCCTGTCCAGTCTTGTGGCTGTAGGCATATTCTGTTCCTGTTTGAACCAAGTCCAGATGATGTAGGTTTGGTATATGTAATCCAACTAAATAATTTAAAAATGGCAATAAGCTCTTAGGCAAACAAGCTCCTCTAAATCAAACAATCTCAAATCCAAATGAAAACTAAATAGGGCAACAAGAGCTGGAATTTGCTATTTCAGTTTCAGAAGTGAAGAAAAGCAGTTCAATACAGAAGTGACTCTTACAGACCAGTTACCCTAACAGAAGACATCAATGCCAATAACGTTTGCATGAATTACAATAGAATTTAACAGCTAAAAATAATCAAATCTTTAGTGTCATCTACTACTCAGATACCATAACCTCATCAGTAGCATCACCTCAAAGCATTCCAGTGCTAACTTGCTTTGAACTTCTCTAAGTAACTTTTCCTCCCCCGAAGTCTCCATTTTCAGGTCCATATTCCTGCTCAAGTTGCCAGGGGCTTCTGTGCCTTTCCATTCAGCTGTATTCCTATGTAGGGGTTGGCCACATACATCACGGACAGAATCTATTGTCTAGAAACTCAATCTCCGAAATACTCGGATTTTACCATGACTTCCTATTTCATAATAAATAAAAACAGAGCAGGGTTAAGGAAATCCTCCATGTTATCTTAACCATATCATTAATTGGTGATTTAATAGTTCATTAACACAACTGGAAACAGGGACAGAACCTTCTGTCTGGATTTGCCTTTTGCAGGTTCACACGACCACTAAAGAAAACTTTAAAGCTTATATGGAGTTTTATGACTTTTTTGGTTGTGGTTGTGTTGATGGTTTTTATTATCTACTGATTTAGCTTTTATTCCTTATTTGAACCAACAGCAGTGGGTGCAAAATCAGAAACCTCCCTCTGAACTATGACTTCTGCTTCCATTTTCCCCACCTGGTCCATCTTCATACATCAGCCTCCTAAAATCACTCCCTCTTCTCACCCCCTCCCCGGGAGGTTTGCTCCTACAGTTCACATGAACCTTTTCGAACAACTTCCTGCTGGCAGACACCATTATCTTTCTTTCCACAAGGCACAGGAGGAAATAAGTTAAACCTCTCACACTCAGGTTACATACTACTTGTTCCTTACAAAACACCATCAAAACACAATATGATCCCTAAATCATCCAGTCTTTCCTCCCAATTTCCACCACCCATGTTTGACCTCCCCTGTCTTTCCTACTCAGCACACAGCTGCTATTTCTGCCATGTCCTTTCCAGACTAGTTCAGAAAATTGTACTGTTTGGTCACTTTGAATCTATTAACTGCATTCCAACACAACCATGAATAATTAACCTGATAGCAAAAACATCCATTTAATTACTTATTAATGCTGTTAATTTTGGATATACTGCACAGATTTCCATGTGTTAGGCCTTCCGTCTTTGAAGCTGCTGTCATTCTAGAATTAACAAACTACTTTTTTTCTAGGAAACATTAACAAGTTCTATGCTCAAAACATCCACACTATCCTAGATTCTTTCTTCTTCCCAGAAGACTCCAACATGTGTTTACTAAGATTATGAATATGAACAGAACACAAAAGCATCAGCTGAGAAAAAAAGTCAGCATTTTTTACCCAGATAAAAATTTCGGGGTACTCACTAAGTTACTTTACATCTATCAAGAAGTAACTTAAACTCTCAGTTCAGGGGAAAAACCTCTGGTTTAGGTTAGTAATTGTGCTTCTAGCTATCATGCATCCAGATGAGGAAGTCAGTTGTCTGACAACACAAATAGCTTAATTATCCATTGCCTTGTACAGTGCTTGTTCTGTTAATCTAATTCAGGTTACTTAATTTAAGTAATTTTCAGGCTTTTAGCTAAATCTGGTATTTTATAAGGGTTGAAAACAGATATGACACTGAAGCATGATACCGATTGCCTTTTCTACTTTGGTATGTAATGCAGTTGTGTGGTAGTTTTGAGGGGACCAAGAAAACAGTCCTGTTGGTGAAGTCAGAGCAAACAGAGAGAACTGTCAATGCTATCCACACACTTCAAACATTTTTCAAGTAATGGGAAAGTTATTTCAAAGATTGTTACAGTTTCAAGAGTCTTTGTCATTAGTCATCATTTTAGTCTTTCTAAAAGGTTTTGGGAGGTTCAACGTAGGCAGCCGGAGCTGAGGAATTACACTGCATGCAACACTGAGGAAATAGATAAAGAAGTAGATAGCACAGTTCATGCAGCGAAAGAAAAGAGATGCAGGTCTGTGCTGATTGCCTTGACCATAGACAGAAGCTGACACTGACCTGGGGGCAGCTGAAGTCAAGGAATTACTTCCGCTTCTGCTATACGAAGTAAAGGCATCTTGATTTTCATCTTTAGTTTTTGCTCTCTTTCTGTCTCTTTCAGGTTCAATTGCTTTTTGCATTGCTTTAAGAGCTATGTTTATTGGTGGGGCTTCAAGAGCATGTTTTTTCGGAGAAGTAGCACTTTGCTCCAAGTTCTTGGTAGTCATTTTTGTTTCTTCCTTACTTGGCAACTGAGCAGTTTCTTTTGCTGAAGTATTTTTGCTGTCCAAGTATTCACAAGTACTGTCCACTGGAATCTTCTCACTTTTCTTTTTCATTTTAGTGCCTGTAAACAATTCTAAGAAAAGAGAAATATACATTTGTACACAAGTGAAGCTGGAGTTAACTTGTCCACCAACACATCCACAATAAAACTAAAGAAGAACATTCCACATGACTAATGACCTTAAAATTATTCTTAGTAGACAATTCACTTCCCTTCATGTTTTTTCACATAATCTTTTATCAGTAAGTAAGCATCCCAATAGAAATTAGTTTGAAAACGACAAAAATCTGTTTCCTACCATCCACTCTGTTTGGCAAAAAGGCTTTTAATCAGATGCTCTGAACTACATAAATGTGCTCAATTTGATTATTTCCATGTTGGAGGCTGCTGAGGTAAGTTTCCACACCAAGATTTTACAATCACATCTCTTTGGTTATAGACAAGTATCAAACACATTTGCCTATCTGGTTCTCCATTCATCTTCCACAAGCTAAAACACGCTTGTTTCTGCATGTTCCCAGGAATCAGTTGTTTTACAGGTGGGCCTCTGTTAATCTCTATTAACTTGAGATAGTACACAGCTATTCCTCTAAACACTTTGCACATATTACAAAAAGCTCTCCTCAGCAGCCTACATTCAAAAAGATCCTAACTTCCCACCAGAGATACTGTTACTATTAGGGAAAGCACCATCTGAAGGTTTGCTCCCACTTAACTATATCTGTATCTATCTAGCTATATACTCTGAAGCCTCTGAACACTATAATTTGTACTTGTTAGTCTCTGAAATTGGTGTTATATGCACTGAAGTAAGGTCCCTGAGGAAGGTAGGGGTTCACTATTTCAGTTCAGCAGTTTTTGGACGAGGTTATTACCAAAAAGCAGCCATTTAAACATTAGTTTGTATCTGGAACTAATGCCTTGTCTTCCTGTTTCACGTCTGTCAGCTTGTGAAGGTTGAGAAAAACAAATATTTATTTTTCCCCCCACATGGAAAAGTAGAATTTACCTTCAGGTTCGTATTTCATTTTCAGCTCATCCAGCATAACTCGCAAGTTCATATTCTCACTCTGACAAGCTTGCAAACGCCTCTCATTTGTGAAAAGTTTCCTTTCAACTTCCAGAACCCTTTGGCTCTCATACAAAGCTTTCATCCTCTGCAAGGATAGTTCATTTTTCAAGGTTTCAGTTTCCTTGCTAGAGTGGGAAGAAAAAAATCATACAGTCAGAATTTGTTGGGGTTTTTTGTTGTTTTTTTTTTTTATTGGGAGTTTTCTTTTTTTTCTTAGTAAAGCAGCAGATCAAGTCAACCAAACATCAAGCATTCATCGATTTCACATAAAATTTGCTATTTATACGCTAGTAAGACACGAAAGAGACCTCTTTCAGTATGATCAAAGTTTGCACTTGAACTTGACGTAGAGCAGTGAGTTTATTTAGCAGATATATAATGCTTGCTAAAACCAAAGCTGTATGGAAAGCAATGCACACATGCATGCCTAACTGGTCTGAGCAACTTTCCTTAAACTACAGACTTTCTAAGGGTTTTTAGCTTGTGTATAAACTGTTATAACTACTTCCATCTTAAAGGTCTTTTCCAGCATAAACGATTCTGTGATCCTATAACTAACAATACAAGTTTTACAGAAAGGTGTTAGGCTAAGTGACCAACACTAAAACAATTACATTACTACTCAGTACATGTCCTCTCGTCTCTTTCAGAGGCTATTACATTCTACACCATAAGCACTGAATCACCATTCCTCAGCAATCCTGACATAGATAAATCACACCGGTTTCTCTAAGAGCAATAACACTGAGGTGACAGACTTTACAGGAATTCCCACAACAGACCACTGCCTCCTGCTGGAAGTACATTACTTTCACCTAAGGGCTTAAAACAGTCCTGAGGCCAAACACTATGAACTTGCTGATTGACAGATATGGAACTCACTGGCCAAAAAAACCCACACCTCAACTAAACAGTCCAATAAAATATTTCAAGTGTTATTATCTGTCTCTTTTTTAGAAGAGAATATATACACAGCCTATAGACTTTAAGAAGCATTATACACCTCATTTACAGGTTAATCTATTGTTTTAAGTTGTCAACTATCTTGTATGTGGGATTATTAAAAAAACTTTTATAGTAGAAAGCAACAATAACATAGTTCTGCTGTTAAGTTTTGCAACAAACCGTCAGTTCAGCATTAGAAAATGAGACAATGAGCATCTTTGTACATGTGAGCAGTCAACGAAACACATACAAAAATACATACAAAAAAAAGAAAGAATAAAAAGAATTAGCTAGAAGGTAACTAGACTGCAACCAGCTTCTAGCCTCAGATTATTAAGTACTTACTTCAAGTTGTCAAGTTTCATTTGCAGTAAATCCACATAGTAACCATCTTCAGACTCTCCTTTTGAGCTACTACTAGCTTTAGATTCTTCCACATTCTCATATAAAGCCTGATAAAGAAAAAGTGTCAGGTTGTCAAATGGTAAACTTTCATAAGCACATTACCTTAGGCCTTAGATGAATTTTTCCATACATTACTGCAGAAAAGCCTTATCACAGGGGCTTTTAAACATGCAAGAGCTCAGTTGCTCAGAGTACTCCTTCATTTATTATAAATGTCAAAGGGCACTGAAACTGACAGTTCTCTCTCATTCCACGAAAGAAATAACAACAAGTTCTCAACTTTAGAAGGTTTTCAGATAGCACTGCAGAATAGTTATCTTGATTTTTACTTGAAAACACAGGTTTACTAAGCCATGATGAATTTGTTTCTATTTCAAAGGTAAGGAATACAACTTATGTTAATGAACAGCCAAAATCTCAAAATCAATGACTTCTTTTAGATGAGAAAGTCTGATCATACTGAAGATGCCATAAATGCAATAAACTTTCTATAAAATATATCAGTAATGAGTGACATGATGGAATGTTTTGTAGTTTTTCTGAACAAGCATACTCAGACTTAATGCATTCCCACAGATCTCACAGGCTTCTGTCAGCCACTGACTACAAGTATTTTTGATATTTATTTCAATCAACCATTTTATTTCCTGACACTACTTATGTGTGGCATAGAGACAAAAATAAATATCAGTCAAGCTTATACATGACAAAACTGGTAAAGCAATCAAGCTCAGTTGCTTACTAAAATGGGTTAAGCCTAGCTTTATGCCACTCGAGTTAAACACAGAACAGAGGACACTATCCTGGAAATCATAATCCTCATGTATAAGCTAATATACCTAAATTTACATTCCAAAGCTGTGATAAGAAAGGGCCAGTCAAGTTCACAAGTATGTAAGAAAGGCTGCAGTTTTTCACTCTGTATACACACAAACATCAGTAACACCACAGTAGTGCATACAAGTGTTCCTGTGGATTTCTCACCTTCCAAAATACCCACAAGATGCTATCAAGCAGCATAAGAGGACTGAAGAAACTAATCTACAAGAACAATTTAGCAATTCAGCTTTTCTAGAGAAGAGCATGCTTGAACTGCAAAGTTGGGACAAATTAAGAAAATAAATACTCAAGAAATAAAATCTAGCTGAGAAACTAAAAAGTGATAAAGCCTAATCATACACAGCAAAAGTGAGAAATGGTTATCTTCCAAGAGAAAAAATCAGACATCCTGACTTTGATCAAGTAACTGAATTTAAAAATGATACGTAACTATATCAAGTATGAAGGTGCTATACACAGGAATCCAGAAAAGACTTTATCCAAACCAGGGGCTGGGCAGTGTAGAACTTTCTACTTCTCTAAACTTCAGAACATGTCCTCCAGCAGTGAATTAGAAGTTAGGTCAAATGAAGGTATGAGTAGTGTTTGGATCCCTTGTCAAACCTGAGCATGGACTTCAGACAGTTTCTGTAATTATTCTTATTCTCATGTTTTAGCTTCCAATTCTGATTTTTCCACTTGCAGACCACATACCTTAAATTTCTCTAGCTGCCTCACTTTAATAAGAAGTTCTTCTATCTCACCATTCTTTTGTTCTAATATTGACTGTAAGCGTTCCAGCTGCTCGAATTCTGCCTGAGAGCCTTTCAGCTGCAGCAGTGTGGCCATCTGCAGCTGGAAAAAAGGGAAAAAAAAAAATCTTACAACAAATACTGGGTTAAGTGACTGAAAATCTCAGCCTCTTGACAACAAGAGTTTAGATAATCAAGCCTTGTAATTCTAATCCTGAATACAAAAGCACTCTGGACGGTTAAACTCAGTAGTCTTCACAACAGTCCTCACAATTACCATCATAGGTTGGCAACAAAAATCTTCAGGACAGCCAGAAACTTACAGAACAGAGTAGTCCTGAGGTATCATATCTTTCGCCATACTAAGTAACCTGTGAATATACCCTCAAGGACACAAACAACATTACACACTCAAACCATAAAAACCAAATCAGGTAGAACCAAACAACAATCAAAGCTTTTTTATCAGAGCTAAAAATGCATCTACTGAGAACTTCCCACTAGGGAAACAACACTCGATGTGACCAACAAGTTCTAAAACTATTTTTTGCAGTTCTGAGGTAGAGATAACATTAAGTTTGCCTTCTGTAATATTAATTGAAGAATTTCAGTTTCTTATGCTCCTTCAGTGGAAGGCATCCTTTCAAGTATAGGAACATTGACATTACAAAACAGGAAGTTCATCAAAGAAAACTCTCACACTTATAGAAGATTTTTCTGATGCTGTTAACATATAATCTTACTATCAGGGCCTTTACAATTCCAGTTCCAAGTGGTACATCAGGCATTAAAACAACTAGAGAAACAATATGAAATGCAATAATGGTGAGACTTAACATGGTGTTAATAATAACTGTAGCATTTTGACTAGTCTAGTCAGTATGGACAAGGTAACACTGTAGGACACTTGGAGACATCACAGGGAAAGGATGAACTAAAACAAATTAGACTACAGATTAGCAGAGAAAGAGAGAAGAGCATTTACCCTACAGAATCTAGTGTGTCAAAGTAGATAAAAGTAAATATAAAGTAAAGGATATTGATGATTCTGTATCCCAACAATAGCTAAAGAAAGATTCAATTATCTCCCCCTCATTGCTTCTACACGACATAAGGGAGGCAAAATTCTAACCCCCGCTAGCTGACTAAAACTAGCCTTACATTTCCCAGGCATGTAGACATGAAAACCTTTTCCCCCTTCCACTTAAAACCCCATTCGCTAACTGTCAGAATTTGAAATTGCAGTTAACCTACATAAAAACAAGTAACAGAAACACTAAGAAACTGGAAGAGATCCTGTGGGCTGTGGAAAACACACCACACATGGTAAAACTTCCACAGCAGTACTGCTTATATCCTGTCCAGGAGTCACATCTTCAGTAGTCATCACTAAATGCCACATTCAGCCATTTGACAACTCAAGCTACAACCATTAACTACATCAGTGGAATCAGCTGCTGAACAAAGAGGTCAGTTAACTATAGATCAAGCAGCATCACAATGCAACAGAAAGCAGAGAGGACCCTAACAAGGATCTAAAATAGCAACTTAAGCAAAACAGCTGTCCTAACAAACTCCCTATCACTAATATTGTTTTTGGAAGAAATCTTATGGAGACTAAAGAGTACAAACTCAAGTTCCACCTAAAACCACTAAGTAGTAGAACAGAGATACCAAATTGCCTCAGTTCTTGGTGAAAATCTTCAGTAGCTGGAGTGCTTCTTATACCATTCTATCAGTATGACTTACCCTCATATTACAAGGAGAAAGTTTCTGAAGAAACTGGCCCTACTCCATCATTTTATTCATTCAAATCTTTAGCTGTCTGGGTCAGACATCAGTAAAATAGAAGTTCTTTGCTGAATCAGTAGTTCTTTTCTTGTCCTTTAAGAATGCTGTTTCAATTATTTTCAACCTACTTGTCCTCAAAACATAAGCAAGACAAACCTGTATTTTTAGTGTTACTAATTATGACGACTTGATGTTTAAGCACTCTCTGCAAACTGCAGGATCAAGTGTTTGATAAAAGCGAAAAGATCAAGCTCTTTTGCTGGAAAATCACAAGACCAATAAAAACAGTTGGCAGTTTTGCAGTGCCCTCTTTACATTATCTTGCAAATCAACTTCTGCTAACTTGTTCTCAACAGTATTAATCAACCAGCTCCTACCCCATGGAAGTACAGTCTAAATCAAGCAGTTATGAAAAGAGTTATGACTTTTTCTTGCACTAAAGATGGGGAAAAGGAGGAAAAATATGGACAAACATAAAAACAAGAAAGCAACCATGAGGGGAAAAAGGAGTAATGTGATCACAGGACAGAGTACAAGTCTGCCCTGTTCTATACATCTGTCCCCGACAAGCACAGTTAATATACAAATAAATGCTCATGTAATATGAGAATTAAGTAAGAAAAGAAAAACCAACTGTCAAGACAAATTGAATGCTAGTTTGACTGATAGGAGTTCTGTTTAATTTTCATCCACTTCATTACTACCAAAGTAAAAAAACATAGCGCTTACAGAATAACCTAGGATTTCTAGGATAAAGCAGTATCGCTATTAGCAACAGGAAAATCCTGATGTATCACATAGGTCAAATATCACAATGGTATCTCACTTGTTTTTGCTGTCATCACTCTCTCCCCAGATTACTGTATTACATTACAAAGATAATCACATCCCCTAGCCTAGGTACTGATGTATTCCCTTATCAGACCCCAAGGACACCCTGGAGTATTACAGTAACGGTCATACCTTCATTCTTTGCAATTGTTCTCTAGTGAATGCATGCTGTTTTTGTAGTGACTGATATTTTACTTTCACACTGATCAGCTGTCGTTCCATTTCTGCCCTACGGTCCTCCACCTACAGAACATTGTTAATAATTATTACTATGAAAATTATAACACTTGTCACTTGGATAAGTCTTACAAGGAGATGTAACCTAGCAATTATGTTGTTTCTGCAAATACTACTTGAAAATATGCACAACTGTCATTACCTCTGAAAGTAAAGTGAGCAGACAGTGCTGTAGCATCTTCAACCCAACAGTTAAGAAGTGCAAAACATTTTTATTCTTTTGATATCAAAATCAAGTAACATTTCTTATGCTTCAGTGCTGCTGTACTGTAGTTTTGTCCATTGGTATCAGAAAAAATTAGTTCAAAAAATACATATACACCAAGGACCAGTTTAACCCATTCCCTCAGTCTTGTCAGAACACAATATAACTTCCTACGCATTTAACAGCAGCTGAACTCTTATTCAAAAACTAATTTAGAAGCCCTCCCAAATACTCAAACATCCAGCCATTTTCAGCACAAGTTTAAAAAACAGCTCTTAACATCTTTCATTATTTCCCATACTACCTGCTGCACTAAGAAGGCTTAACAGGTGAACAAAGCTACTTAGATCAGAACGCTGCAGACAGAACTGTCATGAACCCTCAGTCCCATCTTCTGTCATGGTAGCCAGGTAACTTTAAGTGATTACATTAAATTTATAAACTCCCCAACTTCAGAGCACACATAAAAATTATCTTACATAGGTCAGTTCCTTAACAGTTCAACACTGAGGTATTTGAGGAACAGAGATTCATGCTGGCCAGATAAGGTACAGATACTCTAAGTTTCAAAGTAAAGAAATAAATAAAAATCATGAAGTATTTCTTGTATTCTTTATGTTCTCAGGTATCTGTGGCATAAGTGTACCTCCGCAAAGAGAGAATTGCCTTTACTTGTAGGGTCCAAAGATTGCTGCACTGCTTGATCCAGCTGAAGCTGAAGCTCTTGATTAGCTTCACGAGCTTTCTACATTAAAGGAAATAGGATATTAGTCATGTAAGCATCTGATATACTGCACATACAATCAGATAGGAAATGAGAAAGAGATAAAACTATGCCTTTAGCAGACTGTCTTGTACTGCAGTACTTAACTGTGCATACAGTTCTCTTCAGTAAAAGACAATCCATTTTGCTTCACTAAAAGCTTAATATTACACTTGCTTTTCAGAACTAGAACTAAATAAAAGAAAATGTTGATGTATATCAATTTGATTAATGGCATTGAGACTATTTGTCTAGCTGTGCTATTTAGTTACCTATTCTCTACTCCCCAGTACAAAATTTTCTAACGCATTCAGTAGGAACTTGAAATAAAATTGAGAACTATATCGATGACCTGTGAGAAGGTCCTGTTATGAGGCAGTGTACTGCAATACAAAGGATCTCTTTAGACAGCCTTCCACAAAAGAACGCAAATATAGACAGCATTCAGCAACAGGCAATACCAAACATGACTAGCCAGTATCCTTTTTCCCCTCCCTCTGCCTTTTCTTTCTCCTTCCCACTTCACAGCTCTTCACTTAAAACTGGTCTGATTCCACTGGAAAGCTAGCACCACGCCTTGTGAATTCAGGGATTATCTACCACTGTTGAATAAAATCAAGATAATACCTCTAATGCATTACAGTAGGAAACAACTTCTTTCTCCCTCTCTTCATTTTCTCCCTGCAGACGCTCCAGCTGATTACGTAAGTTACTGTTTACAAGTTCTAATTGTTCTTTACTGTACTGCAATTCATTCAGCTTTTCTTCAACGTTGGTCTAAACAAGAAAAAAAAAAAAACAAATGATATAAGTTTATAAAACAATTTAAAGACAAGCATGCCCACATAAACCTAACAGCTTTGTTAGTACTCATAACTTTCAGTAGAAAATATTATCTTGAAGAAGTTGTATTGAAGTGTAGTTATTGAGACTATTTTTTCTGTGCAATCTTTCTTCATAACAATTACAAGGTACCAGCATCTAAAACCAAAAGATGAGCTTTTGCTCAATTTTTTCTCCAACCAGCCTACATCCCTGACAATTCTAGTACTGCCACACACCTTCATGCTTTCCAGTTCAGTGAGTTCTATCTGGAGGCTGAGCATTTCTGAAGACATGGTCTCATGCACACGTTCAGACATCATACGTAGTTCTTCAGATTTGGCAGCAATTATTTCCTTCTGATGATCCACTTTATGTCTCAGCTGTTTCTCTGAGAGTCGGGTTTCATCTAGTTCTGCTTTCAGGTTCTCCAACTTAAAAAATTTAAAATAATTGACAACTAAGTAGTGCCATTTGATTTTAAATTCTTGAAAAACACAATTTTGACTGTTCTTATTACAGACAATGTCTTAGAACTACAACAATAGGAGTAAACTTACAAATAAGCTATGAAATTCGAAATAACTCACAACGTAACCATGCAGAAGTTTGTTATAAAAAACTAACTAAAAAAAGCTCAGACACATTAAAAGTAATTATCAGATTTGTTTTGGTAGTAACTGTGCAATGAGTTAAATATATATTCTTCAAAATGCTACTGGCAGCATTTTAGCTGTATATCAGTTACCAAACCTTGTTTTTAAGGTCACTGATTTCCTGTCCATGGACTCTGGCAAGCTGTTCTTTCTGTTTATCCAGTTGCGTGTTTTGCTGTTGCTTAAGGGAATCGCATTCAAAGTTCAAGCTTTCCAACATCCGATTTTTTAATTCAATTTCTCTCTGAAGTGTGTATTTCTCTTGTTCAAATTTCTGAAAGAAATAACATACAGATAAATCTAGAGGTAATAGTCATAAATACCTCAGGAGCAATATACTAAACACAGCTCAGAATCAAGACATTGAATGCTCAGACTCATAGCTGGTTCAATCTCTGGTTAAAGTCCCAATTAGGGAATTGTCATATCCATGTTTTTAAAACAAAAGAAAACAACAAACCCTGCTCTGCAATTTTATGACTTATTTGGTTGTGCAATATTCTCCTCTTCCTGGAAACTGGATATTTATCTGCACTCAACACAAAATGTGTGGGCATCTTTTCAGCAAGCCTAACAAAGAAATTCGTTGAACGCTTACATGTCTTCCACCACCATGGAACCTGATGATGGTAAAAACAGTTACAGTCCATCAAGTGTTGCCCTACTGCAGAGCAGCTGGGTTTCACGTTTGACAAAGACGACATCTAAATTGTCTACTGTTTTGTAATAAATCCCATCAGCCCTTCCAGACTGAAGAATGACTTTTTAATCACTTTCTCTCTATGCTCAACTGCGTGTGTTTACTACTTATAAAGGGTAGCTTCCTTTTATTCTTCCATTCAGCTAGCAATTAAGGAGGAAACAAAAAAAAAAAGAGCCCTGGAAGCAGAAAAGGTAAATACCAAACTCATTTGAGTCTAAAGATGCAGGATTTTTTTTTAAGTAAAATAATTCTTAAAATAGAAACCAGAATTAAGAAAAAGAACATAAAAAACCTAAAAGCTGTTGGGTATAAAATGGACCTCTGTAGCCTAGGCACTAGCTTATCAAGGACACGTTTAGCTCTCAAATATAGAGGAAAAGAGTTCTCACTCCAAGACAAGGACAGTGCCCAAAAAAGGTTTGGAAGCACACTGCTGAAAAGACAAGAAATGTAAAAATCTAGCACTATGTGCGTACAGACTTTGACAGACATGGTCACGGATTTTTTCAGAAAGACTCTCGTGCCTTCTGTAAAAACTAAACACTTGCCTTCACAGTAATTGCTTTGGCTTTCAAGAACTCTAAGAGAATCCTAGATTCAAAAGCTCTGGAATCTGCTGGATAACCACAGTTTCCACACAATAGGTCATTCTACTGTATGAAAACACACAATTCCATCCCACTGTCCTTGGAGTCTAAGTTCTTAACTAATCTGGTTCACACAAGCTGAGCTCACAACTTCGCTCCAGCCTATAACACACGATAACTCACAGGTGCAGCTTTACAACACAACAGCTCCATCTCAGGTTTCCTGCGAAAAACGATGATCCTGCCTTGCCTTCCTTATCACTCTTGCCTTCCAGCTGCCTCTTTTGCACTAAGCTTCCTAACAGCAAACTGATCTGAATAGGCTACTAGGGTTCACTCAGAATAGCAGGGTACTATAATTCTCCAGCTGGTAAAAAACAATCCAAATCAAAAACTACGAAACTATAAACATTTCAGCTCTATCACAAGAGAGGGGATAGATGCACACTTAGAAAATGAAGAAAAATGGTGTATCTGAAGCATAGGCCGACTGAAAAGAAACAAAAATCAAAATTAAAGTGTTTATGAAAAGTGGAAGAGATTTTCCTGATTGGAATTTTATTACACAATTACTAAGAAAACCTCACTACAGAAGAAATCAATTTCACAGCCTTCCTGCTAGTGTTCTTTTCACAGCTTTAAGCAAAGCTTGCAGGGAGAGTGTAAGATGAATGAATTGCTAAACATACCCAAAACACATGCTTTAGAAATAAACAAACAAACAAACAAACAAATAAAAAGACTCTAACAGTATTAGTTTCACATTAAAAGCAATTATTCCTTCACAATACTGAACACTTCATGCATAATTAGTTATGAAACCCTGTCCCAGTTAGATAAAATTATTTTCAATATCTTAAAGCAGAGATAAAACACCCTCTCTACAAATACTTAAAAGATTCTTTAAAATTAATATTGACTCTAAAAGGCATTTAACACACCTGTGACATTCAGAAAACAGTTAAAATAAAACAAAGTTCTTGATTTATTTTTTTTACTCAAAAGTTTAAAACATCACCTCAGTTTTCTCCGTCAATTCACGGCGTGTTTGATCCAACTGATTTTGAACTTCAGTCTGGGACTCCAACAAACACAAACCATATTGTGCTGCCTTTCTTCGCTCATTCTCTGCTTCCTTGAGTTGTTGTCTAAGACTTAAAACGGTCTCTGTTTCCATTTTTCTTCCTTTTGGTACTTAAACATTGTAAATACAAAATGATTAAAAACTATATTGCAGTAAGTGACAGTATTTAATCTGAAGGCAATTATTGGATTTTCTTTCTTAAACAGGATACAATGATATATTTTTGCACCGATACAAAACGAAATAAAGATATCTCATGAACAAACAGTCCTGTGAGCAGTAAAACAATAGCTATTTCTCCATAAATTTGGATAACATCTTATACCTGACTATGTCTTTAAGTAATATCACGCAGCGAAACAACTCCCGTGTCCGCCGCCTGGTTTCCTAGCACACCAGAAGCAGAGTTAATCTGGTACATAACTGCCTCAGCGTAGGCAAGACAAGCCTAGAAAACAACCTTGTAAAAACACTTCTAGTCAAGTGGCTGACAGTATTTTCTGTGGTACTATAAGTAAAGCCACACTAACTACAACAGTACCTGGACACATACACGGCGCATAAGATTCATGTAGGCAGCTACATTAGCAGGACAGTTTATCACTGATAGCATTACATGGGATACAGAAACAGATAAAGGTAGATGAAGTAAACAGTCAAAATAAAAACTCTGTTAAAATATATGGAATTTAACATAGATTTTTATTTTCTTAAGATCTTAATAGAGTCTTTCAGGACTGCAGGTAATTTGTTAATTATGTCTTCGTCATGTTTTGAAGATAGAAATGGATGAACTTTCCATTTCACAAAAGAAGACACAAGTAAAGGTAAATTTTGCAATAAGTTAGTCAAAGTACATCCAAAAAATCCGAAATACTTTAAAAAATAAAAAACAGTCAAATTAACAGCATAAGCTTGTGTGACTGCTTGCTCCCAAATCCACTAAAACAGCAAGCTGCAAATAAACCCTATTAAGACAGATATTGCTAAGCAATTCTGGCTTCTGAATAACATAAGCCAAGAGTTCTCTCAGAAAGCATGCAGTAACCATGATAGACAAACACCAAAAATAATGTACAGTTGACTTTTCAAAGCCAGAGTTCACAAATTTTTATATCATTTTAAGATTAAAGTAATTCTTCAATGAAAATCTTTCTTTTTACATAAACTATTTAGTTGTTGCCATTTCTTTTTTTTTACTGGTACATGTATTATCCTTATGAATGTTACCAAGATGCTGATCTTCAGAACTAAGTTCATAGTTCAACAGGAGAGATGATTTAAGTCTCATTAATGTAATGTAATGTCTTCACTTATTTTTTTTGATAACTATAATTCAAAAGAAGTCGAGTTATCCTGCTTCCAAAAAACCAAACAAAAAATAATTTTAATGGAAAAAAGTATATCATGCCAAAACTGTGCTAATTCCTTTCAGAAATACAAGGTATAAATTATCAATTTCAGTTTTTCATATTTTCCATCACTTGTTGCTATTCAAGTTTAACACATACAAAAAAGACTTCATCCAGACAGGCTCTGAAGCTTCAGTTTTTCACATGCAAGTACTGCCATGCTTGCCATGCATAGGAATTTTGCATATCTATAACTAAGAGTCAACATTATTACTTGTACACTGCGTACAATTTAACAACAAAATGGTTAACAGTAAGAGGTAGCAGGAAGCACATGAG
The DNA here is from genome assembly GCA_013389885.1 of Geococcyx californianus. Classification (NCBI taxonomy): domain Eukaryota; kingdom Metazoa; phylum Chordata; class Aves; order Cuculiformes; family Neomorphidae; genus Geococcyx; species Geococcyx californianus. The sequence continues at coordinate 156,419 of VWPV01028053.1, forward strand.
GATGAATTAATCCACATTCACTTTATAAACAGAATTTAAATAACAGCTTTATCTTCTGATCAAATGACAGTGTACATGCAACATAAAAATTTGACCGCTCCTTGCTTACTAATTTAGAGTCATATTTTAAACTCACCTTCAGAATTCCATTCAAGTCTTTCTTGACCTTATTTTCATACTTCACCTTTAAAAGAAAAAACAAACAAACAAAAAAAAGCAACAGTGCAACAGTTGTCTAGTCCAGCTGAGTCCAAGCTGCCATTACAGCACAGTCCTTCAGAGCAGTCCCTTTCTGAAAAGTTTTAACTACTGGGCTCGCTCATGACTATGCAGATCACAAGCTAAAACACCACAGAAATGCAAATCTTACTTAAATCTCAGTTGATGCAGCTGTCAAGATAATTTAAAACCAGCCAGATCAGGCTACGTTGCCAAAGAACAGATACACTGCAACTGGCCTGTGTGGCAAGTAAACAGGCTACACCCGGGGCTACCCTTTTCCAGCACATAAAATTTTTAAGGGTTGTTTGGGGACTTTTGTCATACACCCTCCTAATTCTTCCCTCTCTTTTGTATGCTCTCCTCCAGTTTCACATACAAGATCTTTGAGCATTTAATAAATCATTTACTGGATAATATTAAAACAGAACTTGGGCTTTACTTTTAATTTTTGTATAATTTCATGGAGGAAAAGAGAACTTTTCTTATTTACACGTTCCTTGCCAATTATTAGGGAAAACAGCAAGGGGACATCCTCAGCTCTTCATAGTCAATGTTGGATGAAGATCATCAGACAAGTCCAAGTAGCTTGTTCATAAACCTGTATTGTTACATAAGGAAGCAATTGTCCACGATTTAATATTATACATGAGTAACTGCTCTGAAAAGAATGTTTTAAGATAAATTAATAGGTAGTAATGTGAGCAGGTAGGAGACGAGATAATAGCAATGAGTCTCCATGTATTCTACGGTAAGTTACAAGAGAGTTACTCACTTTTGGCTACTTATCTTCAAACATTCTATGACCGATTCTGTACTGAGTCCAGACCTTGATTATTCAAATACGTTAGTACTCCTTGATAAAAATTACAGTATAGGAGATAAAGAACTCTTATTGACATGCAACATTCTTCTCCCTAACTATTCTACTTATTCCTGAAGGCCATATGCAACAGCTGCCTACGTTCTGATCTATTCATGAGTGTCTACACAGTTTTCTGATCGCTAGCATCACTAACAAGATAGGTCCTCTCCCTTAAGTCATGTATATCCTTTCGTTCACTTCAAGTTACTTAAGCTCACTTCTTCATCTACCACACTCAAACTGAAACGTTTTCAGGGTTAATCACCTTCCACAAAGGCATTCCTGAGTGAACAAGTACCACTGAATCACAGAATGGTTTGGATTGGAAGGGACTTGAAAGATCATCCAGTTCCAACCCCCTGCCATGGGCAGGGACACCTCCCACTGCATCAGGGGACTCCAAGCCCCATCCAACCCGGCCTGGAACACCTCCAGGGATGGGGCAGCCACCACTGCTCTGGGCAACCTGGGCCAGGGCCTCCTAGCCATCACAGGAAAAGATTTCTTCCCAAGATCTCATCTCAATCAGCCCTCTTTCAGCGTAAACCCCTTCCCCCTCGTCCTATCCCTGCACTCCCTGATCAAGAGCCCTTCCCCAGCTTTCCTGGAGCCCCTTTCAGTATCGGGAGGCTGCTCTAAGGCCTCCCCGGAGCCTTCTCTTCTCTCCTCCAGGCTGAACCACCCCAGCTCTCGCAGGAAGGCGCTCCAGCCCTCACATCGTCTCCACGGCCTTCCCTAGACTCGCACTAAACAATCCCGACTGCAGCCCAACCCTTGGTCCCAGCACGGGCGGCTCACGCGAGGCTCGGCAGTCGGTAGGGCGGCACACCGGCAAGGACTCAGGGCCGGGCTGCTTCCAAGAGAGCAGCCCTGACCGCGCCGTTTAACGGCAGCGAGGGCGGAGAGAGAAGATCGTGTCGCCGTTCTACACACCCCCCGCCTTCATCTGACAGCAACAGGACAGCGACAGCGCGACCCTGCCACCCGAGGCCACCTGAAGGGCAGCGACGAAAAAGGGAGAAGAGCCGCCCCGAGACCCCACAGCCCCTCCGGGCGACAACGCCCTTGAACCAGCAGCCACCCACACCCTCCCTTGCTACCTCCACACCGGCGCCGCCCGCTGTCCCTGTTCAAACTCGCCTCTGCGGCGCCGCCCAACCCAAATCTCGCGAGAGCGGCCGCCTCCCCACTCCGCGCAGCAGCCTCAACCCAATTCTCGCGAGAGCTGCCGCCTCGCTCGCCTCCCACGCCGCAGCGCGAGAGGAGGATGTGGAGCTGGTTGTGCGGTGGTCCTGCGTCTCTTCTCGCACGGGTTAGAGTAGTAGTTACTCCTTTAGGCTTTCTATAGGATAGAGCAGGGACGCAGATAATGGCAGTGTGCAAGGCTGTTTGTACAGAGACTGCAGGTAACTGTAAAGGAAGGCAACAAAGCTTGCAGCTCACTGGTTCTCCAGCCGCGCCCAGAAGTGTGGAGGTGAAACCGGTAGCGCATCAGGGAGTGGCTGGAAGGGACGTGTCCCTGAGTAGGGACATTTCTTCCTAATATCTCATCTAAATGCCCTCTTTCAGCTGAAAACCATTACCCCCACCTCCTACCCCTCATCAAGAGCGCCTTCCTAACTTTTCTAGAGCCACTTTCAGTACGGGAAGGTCTCCCCAGAGCCTTCTCCAGGCTGAACAACCCCAACTCTCCCAGTCTGTCATCATATGGGAGATACTCCAGCCCTCTGGAGTAGACCTCCTCTGTCCAAGAGATCCATGTCTTTCTTATGCTGAGACCCCCTTGCAGTACTCCGGGTGATGTCTGGTCCCAAACCTTTGGGATTGTTTTCTCAGTGTGAAAGCCAATAATGCACAAAGTCAAGGTATCACAGTTTATTCCTGTTTGTGCAAAGCTGGACGCTAGCTGAGTAATTATGAAAAATTCACATCATATTTATCCTATTCGTCATTTACAAAACTCTGCTCATAATTTCATCAGATGTACATATATTGGTTCTCTATCTTATTAATTAATACACTAATTTACCAATATAATCCTTGCTTGCTATGTAAATTAGCTGTGCCATGCCCTCTAGTGTCCAACTTGTGGTACGGAAGGTTTCATGGGGCTGTTTGGGACATGGGTGTCGCAGCGCCCCTCATTACAGTTACATTTGTCTCAATTTCTTCAAAAATTCTGCTGAGTTCATGTAAGTTGGCAAACTGTCAGCGTGAGACCCTGCTGAAACAATGGTCTTCCTTTTAGTTTAGGCAGGTCTCTTGATTTAAGGCCTTCCATGATCTTTTCAGTTATCATGCATAAATGAACCTTAATTACTTTGGCTGGATCAATGGGCTGAGACCAATGGGATGAGGTTCAACAAGGCCAAGTGCAGAGTCCTCCATTTGGGACACAATAGCCCGGTGCAGCATTACAGGCTTGGGGAGGAGTGGCTGGAGAGCTGCCTGGCAGAGAAGGACTTGGGAGTGTTGGTTGGCAGCGGCTGAACATGAGCCAGCAGTGGCCCAGGTGCCCAAGAGGGCCAGTGGCATCTTGGCCTGTGTCAGACCCAGCATGGCCAGCAGGAGCAGGGAGGTGATTGTGNAAGAATTTCTTCACTGAAAGGGTGGTCAGGCACTGGAAGAGGCTGCCCAGGGAGGTGGTGGAGTCGCCATCTCTGGAGGTGTTTAAAAGACTGGTGGATGAGTTCCTTAGGGACAGGGTTTAGTAGGGAGACAGGCACAGATGGACTCAACGATCTCAGAGGTCTCTTCCAACCTTACGATTCTGTGGTTCTACTTTCTAGAAATCCTTAAGAGATGCTACTGAGTAATGCTAGAGCATGCTAGGTGCTAGAGCAGCCTTAACAGATGCTCTCCAACTTAGAGAGTTTATAGCAGCATTATCTGGTTCATACATTCAATTGCATTTTCCCATTTTATTCTCTCACATCAGTCTCACCAGAGTGGAGCAGACGGGCAGAATCACTGTCCTTGACCTGCCGGCCACACTAACTACTGGCCATCTTGGGACCCATATGCTTGATATCAGAATCAGCCACAAGGCCACCTTGCTCAAAGGAAGCACACAGAGTAAGTGATGAGAATCTAAGTGTACAGAGTGCAATTTATTATCTAGGCAATCTGCACAGTAGAGGAGCAGTCGGCTCCTCCCAAACTGTGTTTTACAGGAAAGGTTTTGGGTTGGATGGCAGAATGCCATAAGTGTTTGGTTTATCCCACTACCCACTTGTTCTCAAAAAAATCCCCTGCTTCAGCAGGGACTGCTGAAAGGGCATTCTTCCTAATGTCCAGTCTAAACCTCCCCTGGCACAACTTGCAGCCATTTCCTCTTGCCCTATCGCTGTCACCTGTGAGAAGAGCCCAGCCCCCACCCCGTCACAGCCTCCTGTCAGGGACTGCTGAAGCTGCCTGGCCTGAGCCTGAGGAAATATCACCATCTTCTTATTTAACCAAACCTTTCCTTATATTTTAAGTAGCTTACCTTCCAAACTTCAAGAGCTGCACAACTTTACAGTACTTGTAGAACAGCTGTCAGATAAACTAACTTCCTATGTTTCACCTTAACTTGCTCTTGTTTCTATTCATCTTCACTTCCTGCACCAGGGAGGAGTCCCAGGGAGGGGTTTCATGGTGTCAGGATTGTCCAGAATTCATAGATTCCCTAAGGCAGTGAAGATCTGAATGATATTACGCAGAGCAAAATTCATGAGCTGAAGCATTTCACTGTGCAGTTTTGATAGTTATTGCAGAGTCCAAGCACACCTATGTGCCATTTTCTCTGCCCTAAAAGAAAACCTGAGTTAATTTTTATCTCTTAAGCAAGGTTAAATTTTTGATCTGTTCTGCAAATTTGTTATGTTTTTCAACTTTCTTTAATCCTATCAGTGAGTATGGAAGGTTTATTCTCATGTCTACTGTGACATCCATACTAAAAGCCACTGCATAGAAACATACTGAAGTAAATTCTGCCTTTAAAGAAACATGCTTCAAGTAATGCAAGGTTAAATTGAAGCAACAGGCTGTAAGTAGATACAAGGATAACAATCCTATTTGGAGCAACCAGGACAGAAATAGATGTCTTGAGATAAAAAGGGCTTGGAAAATAAATACATAGTTTAAAATTCTACAGAGAAAGCCAATAAAATTGTCAGTACTTCTATCAAGATAGTACTACTTCTGCTTGTCTACCAAAATCTGTGGGTCTTGCTTTTGTCAACAGAAACAGGATTAAAAATTAAATACAGAATGGTCTAGACAGGCAAGAATGCCAAGTTGATTAAAACAGAGACAGGAAACAAGAGAATCCTGTTCTAATCCTGATTCTGCTGCGTTCACTGCATGATTAACCACTCCAAATACCCACAGCTAAACCCCCTTGTTTTAAAACAAGGATAACAGTGACTTAATTAAAAAATCCGTATAAGTCTTCTGACAGTTAGTTGAGCACATCTTGGGGAAAATATAAAATGCATTGTAAATTCAAAATATTAACATTATTATTCCATCGAATCAATTATCTGCCATAGCATGCTAAACCATAGAAAAGTTAAAATAGCTGCTGCTTCCCCCCGCCTTTAGTTCCACACTCATGTGTAACAGCTGATGTTTAATACATGAAATATGTTAGCAAACAGCAATATTTTCATCTACTTACAATTTCAATTTATGTCTTCAAAAATCAGTTAGGAGCTTAGATACAAAGTAACTGATTCATTATTTAGAATATGCCATTATCTTCAGAACTGTTCTCTACTGAATTGACACTAACTAGCATACTGATTTACAGATCACATCTACTTCTTCTGAAAATAAAATACACACGTCAGTTGATAGCAAGTTATTTGTGAGACAGATGTGTCAAGTGGAGTGAGCATTTTTTCGGGATGCTACAAGATTATTAACCTGTGTTATTTAATATTTAATAGTTAAATTAATACCACTATTTACAATTTGGCTACGTACCAGGATTCCTTGAGTTGTACTTAGCTTTGAAGCCAGATTTTACTTTAGGAGATTGTACAATAGCATAGAACAATAATGTCATTAAGTAGATTGCTTGTAGTAAATTTGGATTAATGGAGAATATTTTTTTTCTCACTTAGCTAGGAGCAGACTCTCACTTTTCACATATCTTTTCAGCTTAGATTGTATTTAGTCCCTAACTTGCCACTGTAACCACATATTTGCTCTTAGAAACTTCTCTCCTTCTTATGACCCAGAAACAGCTATTTTCCTATAGACATTCTGCAAACCCAGTAGTTACTGAATCATGTTTCCTGAGCATGTAGCTTGTACACTTATTTATTGACATTTTTAGATCTCTAAACTTGATTAAATCTGTGTGCTGCTGACCCTGTATAAAATGTAAATGCATGTTTTGTAAGTCTTATCTATGCTAGCAGTCAAGCATTCCATGGATGTAACTAATTATAGCAAGTAGATGTCTTGGGGTTTTTTTCCCCCCTGAAGAGGAGACTTATTGCCTTTATCTACATGAAAACAAATGACATTAAAAAGCCCTTTAAGACTTTCCCTGCTAATTGCTCAGTGTAACATATGAGCTGACAAACGTCTTACTGACTGTGCTTAAGATCCCAAATGCAAGAAGCAGCAAGCGAGTAATAGCCTATTGAGAAGCAACCAATTACTAGCTAAGTCTCATTTTGGCAAAACAGATCCAGAGTTCATTATAATCAAAATGGCTGGAACGTCAGGTTTTTTGGTTTGTTTATTTTTGGTGGTGGTGTTTTGGGGGCGGGGGGAGAGAGGGTGTTAATGTTCTTGCTCTTCATTATTTAAGAGCACTTAATTTTGCACAATTTAAAAGCAGTGTTACTTTATTTGCTAGTACAATTTCATAAAAGTCCCCTTCCACATTTTCCAGTTGATAAACATTAAACTGCTCTGCTTTTCTTTTTAAGGTGAGACACTTTGACCTTCAATTAAACAGAATTCACAAGTCTCTGTGCTAATTTATTCCCAGAGCTGTAATACTATGACCTAGGTTCTTTTGCAAGGAACTCAAGTAGCTCAATAATTACAGCAACAGATTGAGGGCCAGATACTGTTTCTAATCCTCTCTAAACTATTAGTGACTGACCTCATCCAAATCACTTCATCTCACTATTTCAGTCATCTTAGCTAAACAAAGATGTGTTGTGCATTTTTCTTTCCAATCTAACCTTAACTAGCCTTCTGTGGTTTCATAGGATTGCTTGGCAAACCTGTCAAGTGGGTGTGGGAGTCGAAATCTTTCAAGTATAAACTTTCAGGTACTCCCTTATTAAAACTTCCCATTACTTTTATTTAGAGTTGTTAGATTTTTTTTTACTTCTTTCTTGAATGGATCAGGAGCCTCACAACAAGCTTCCTGAATTTTTGTAATCAAGGGGTCAAATTATGAAAAGATACCTTTTTCAGTGTATAAGTTCAGAGCCAGGCTATGGTGGAAATTGACTTTATGATTTGACTAGCACCTTGTATACTCTGTTTTTCTTTTTCCTGCTTTTCCTCTCTTGTTTTTTAAATATTAGGGGAAGTTGGACGCATCTTTCATAGTTTTCAGATGTCCCTGGTTCAAGTCACAATTACAAAATTTTGCTAGAAAACAATAAGGTAATGATACAAGTTTTATGATATTAACTTCAGGGATATGATTTGATTGTTCATATGTGCTTTATGCAAAAGCTGCAGAACCTTGTTATAGGTTAGGTCATCATAACTGAAAACTAGGTAATTACTGCATTTCAGACATCTTATATCATCTAGTATAGATTTGTGATGTAGAGAATTTCTTACCTAGTACCTAATTTCACATTAAATTAAATCTCATCACAAGTTTACTAGTTTGACATTTAATAGAACCTAGAGTGCACCTGTAACTCAAACTAGTTGTAACTTTTCCATCTTTAAGCAGTAAGTAGACAAGTCCATTTACCTTCCCACCAGGTATAAATTCATATATTCAACATTATCGATCTGTAATTTAATGGTGGTTCAGAACTCCCACTGCTTTTTTTCCATGCATTATGAATTCAATTAGATGATGCCAGTATTCATTCCATCTATTGCACTAATGTATAATTAATTTGGTATTTAAGTGCTACTCTCCTTTTCAACAGGAAAACACTACAGTAACAGCATCAAAAGAGTATTTAAAAAGATACATTTTGTGATACAGAAATATATGTACAGACATCACCATTAACATTGCTAATTGTACAACCATTAACTAATCCAGTTTGCTATTCTCTGAAATTACTTATAAATTCTTATATTAATGGTTTTTTAGCTATACTTACTAACAGCCGAACTTCCCTAAAGCAATCATCCCCTTTTTAACCTTCCTGCTGCCAAGGTAGTTAATATAGCCGATGTTCTCCTGGCCCCATGGCTTTTGCAACTCAGCTTCTCGTTCCTTCAGACCTGATGTCCGGAGATGCTTGTCGTTCTGTCTTGCTTCCCAACTGCCTTAAACCACCAGCACCACCTCCTGGGGATGTCGCCTCATTACCGCTTCCCTGGATAGCTCGTCGTCTCCTTGGCAGTGGGACAGCACCCCTTCCCTGCCAGAAGTGCTCTTTGCCGTGAGCAAACACGGGTGTTATGAGACGCAGGTAACAGCTATTAAACAGTGATGAGAAAAGATTGTTTAATTAAGTAATATAGCTTCATTTTGATAGAATGAAAGTTTCAAATTCATTTACATGACTGGGGTTTTTTTCAATAAAGAGCTGGACAGGGTGATTATCTTTAATTTTGATTAAATTTCATTTTAGACAGATCATCAGCTACATTCTGGACAATAATTTTAGCACTGTTAATGTGCATTTCTAGTCAAACGGAGCAGTTTAATCAGCTTTTCAAGCTGGAGGTCATTAGCTTTTTCACTAGCAAATCCAATATAGGTTTCACTTGGACCTTATTTCAGGTCTACTATAAAACATGTTCATCTGCCAACCCACCCTGATATGCGTGTTTGTGTGTTCTGTATAAGTAAATATCAAAAAAATAACTTTATTTTGTTTCTTTTAGCTTTTCGTGTTAGTAATAGGTAGGACTTGTTTATATGAGACACGTTATATCCCTCATATGTGATGATAAAGAAAAGTAAAAATAAGAAGGAAAATCAAGCTTGATAAATTGTAGGAGCTGTGTTTTGGTACATAAATGTTTGATGGCTTGAGGAATGTAGTCTGCTTTTTAAAGCTTGCTATTGCTTGGTGTTGTGTAATGTTCAAGGTAAGATTGTTCCTAAAGGGCCTAAATTAAGTTATAAACATGATCCCGTGTTATGCATAAGACTACGGTTCTAAACGATGTGAGACATGGATCTTTTGTAGCAGTTTTAGGTGGGGATGCATGCAGTGCAGTCATGTTTTTAGGGGTTGAGGTTTATTTCTCTACAACTAACTAAAAGTTTAAACTGTAGAATGCTGAATTGGTATCAGGCCTACGAAGTGTAACTTTTTTTAACTTAGTTGAGTATATTTATATTAAGTTTTAATAGGAAAGTGTCATGGATTGAGCTCTAGTCACTTGGGTTTTTTTATGGATTTTGTTATTTTTCAAGCTACTTCTAATTGATTTTTCACTTTGAGTAAATATCTGTTTTTTTACTTTAAGGCCAATCTCTGTATCTCTTTATCCCATTTACAAGGTGAACACTTTATTAGGTAAAACTGGTAGATGTTTTCTTATTCTTGAGGAATATTAAGTGATATTGTTTGGGATTAAGTAGTCCTGTTCAGAATGTAGAAATGTACAACCTGACGTGAGACTGCATGAATCAGACAGAAATTGATGTTTTAGAAATTGATGGTATTGGATATTTGCCTGCTCATACTAAGTTTTAGTTAACTCAAAGTTTGTTTGGTTTTGAGGCGTTTTGGGGGTACTTCATATGCTAACGTTATTTTCTTCTGCCTGCTTACTTACCAGTTCAAGAGTGTATTGCTAAGCACAGCAACTGAATAACTTCATTCTGGGACTGGTAGGCTGAAAATTATTTGGACTGTTGAAGTCTTGTCAGTAAGTAGGTATGTTTTCTCAAACTCCCAGAAATCATTTGTATAAAAAACCAAAAAAACCCCCGAACTTGAACAAAAAGAAGTAAAATACCCTCCCCCTAATCTTTCTGTGAGCTTTTTTAAATCCCCCCCTCCCAATGTAATTGTTTCCCTTTGTGCTTTTTACAACAAAATGAGAAATAAAAGCAATGATATGACAAGTACTGATGGGACAATCTGGAAAGATGAAACTGAAGGGTCCAATCACTTGAACGTGTTCTTTGCATGTTTGTGTAGCCTAGTAACATATTCTGACAATTTAAGTCCCAACTTCATTTGCTAAATAATGATAATAATGAATAGCTTTACTGATAGATCAAAAGCTCAGAGCATAGTTGTAATTGTGAAATTCTGAACACAATTGACTCTGATTTTGCTGTTAACTATTCATATAGTATCTCAAAATGCTCTGAGCTTTTGATCTATCAGTAAAGTGCAAGATTTTACTACATGCCTCAGTGAAAATGGCCTGTAACCACGTTTGCTGCCTTGTGTTTATGATTATAGTGTCTGTAATAATGCAATCAGTCTTTTCCACAGACAAATCACATTTCTGAATGGCCTGAAATGTGTGGTGCACAAAGCTTTCCAACCATGAAACTTGCTATTATGTCATTTAGTGTGAAGCATTAGATCAGACTATACAAAGTCCTACTTAAGCCAGACCTAACAAAGATAATCCCCAGCAATATCAGGTGCTTTCTCTTCCAATTTGCTGCTTGTTTGCTTGTAATTAGCAGACTTGGTTTTCTTACTGGTCTGCTAGCTGAGGTTGTAGCCAGCAGCTGAGGTGGGAGAAGGGAAGATGCTAGTGTGTGGTTCTGTGAACAATTTAAGCCAGTATAAATCTGTGCTGTAACTGAAGGACTTGGTCATTTCTCTTTCCTGTTCATGCCTGCTTGCTTCTTCAGAAACATTGGTAAAAGATTTCTGTAGCTCCTCAGTAAAATGAATTACATTACCACTTTAAATGAGATTAGCTTTAATCATAATACAGTGTCAGATTCTGTATAACTATAATGACTCCTTTCTGCCTCAGTAACTGACTGTGAAGATAATGCTTTTTTTTCCCCCTTCAGTCATGCCTTTTTAAGCTGTACCTTCAATGCCGTGTCATTTAGACTTAAACAAGTTGTGGGAAATCGGAATACAGTGCATATATGGCATATACGGTCTTCTCATCCAAATACAGTATGGAAAGACAATAAATTATATGCCATATAAGATTATTAGAAATTTTTCTATAGGTTTTTATATTCTAATAATGTTTTAAGTGAATTCAGGCTTCAACACTGAAAGATCAAAGCTCTTCCATGTAGGATCTGTATTCTCTCTAAATACAGAATATGTGGAATAGTAAGTTCCCTGAGCAGTACACTGGTTTATGAATTGGCATATGTATTTTGTGTGAGCTGAGTAATGTTTTGTTCAATGCAGCATAGCAGAAAATAGCTACATGCTGTGAAGTTAAAGCTTTTATATGAAATCAAACTATCTTACCACTTGATGAGATTTGTTTACAGTTCAGTTTTCATCTGCAAATATGCTTGCTCACTCCTGTGAAGAGCAAACAGATATGGAAGAGTTTTAATAAACCAAAGTTGAACCATTTATTTGTATGAGGAAATATTTCCATAGATGAGACCATCTGAGTTAAATTAGCCACGATGTAGAGAACTGCTTCTTGTCCAGAGTTCTGTAAAGATGAGCCCTTCACCCTTTCCTATTAATGCAGGAACCTGTAAAGCAAAAAATACTTCTTAGTCGTGTTCTTACGCAATAGTGCTTATTCCTGAGCAGACACTTCCCTAGGTAAGCTACTTGCATTACACCTAAGTTCCATTTCAGATTTCATGGGCCTGGAAAATAAAATTTGGCTTAGTTTTATTGTAATCTAGACTGGCACTGCTGGTTTAGCATTGCATGTCTCTTCCAGCTGATCTGTATAACATGTGATCCAGTGAGTTTTTACCTTCTCTTCTGGAATTAGAGGACTATTAGACTTTCAGTACAGGGTGCTTGTCTGTCAAACCCACTGGAGCAAGGCTGATTTAAAATCTTGTTCTTGTTCCATCCAGCAGTTCATTATTATAATAGAAATGGTTTCTGCAGAGGTGCAAATGACTGCTATGAGTATTGTCAAAACAGGAATTGAAGAGTACTACATTAGTCTTCCTCCAATACACTGTAAACCTGTAACACACCCATAAACCGTTATATATATGAAATATATACACACATATACTGTTCACATTTTAGGTGAGTAAGTGGAAATCGGACAAAAATTTATCTGCGACTGACTTGGTCCAAAATATGATCTTCACAAATGCCATCTTTCTGCTCTGTCTTTGGAATTGCAAGAATGTATGAAAATGAAGAGGAATTAAAAAGTTATTGTTTGTTTTACAAGACTTACTTTGGTTTTTTTTCTCATCTTACAAATAGTATTGCATAGCAAAGCTTACTTGCGAGCAGAGCGAGGTACTTCTGTTGCCTTGAGGTCTGTTCAGTGATGTAAAGTATGGCAAAGTTATCAAAGCCAGACGTAAGGATTTAATCTTTGCAGACTTCAAGCTGGGTCTTTAGTATCCAGCTCTTGTAAATGTAAGTTCTAACAAATTTTTTTTAAAGATTTGCTCAGTCCTAAAATATTATTTTCTGACACAAAGCTCCCTGGCTTCAAAAGTTATACTGCAACTGTGTTTAATTTATAATCTGCTTTAGGACTGTTCCTGAAAGCTACTAATATGTAAAAAGTAGTCATTATGTCTAAATGATCTCATGATTTTATTGATAAGTGTGCTTCCAAAAGGTGCATTTAGGAGACATTTGCAACAGGTATTTTCAATGAGCTACTAGACTTTTGTTCAGTTGGCAAGAGCTTTTGCCAATGCTGCACTTCAGGGGTTTAGTCTCCATTGCTTCTTTGGGTTTCAGTGATACTGAATGCTGTGCTGTGTACCAACTTTGAAAGCAAAAACTGATTAAAGCCAGATGTAAAAGAACTGTAATCAGTTTCCAGGTTTACATGAAAAGAGGGTTCGTTTGGCTGCTCGCACTACCTGACCTGGAAGCTGCTCATCAAAAAGCTTCCATCGCTTCTGGAGGGGAAAAAGTGTGCTGGTCCTGTAGTTAAGTAGGGCAGACATCCATTACCTCATGCCTTCTGCTGAGGTTGTTTATTTTATACACTCAGCAGATTTTAACATAACTCTTGAGAGGCACAGAGTCTTTACAGTTAACAACATTCATTTACTTAAGCAATTTACTAAAAACACAGTGTGACCTGCAAGTACTTCAGTCTGTTAGCTAGTTATACGCTATTCACTATTTTTCTGGCTTTGACTATAAGATTTTTAAAACCTGTATTTGAGCACAAAAGCTCTCCTGAAACCTTATGCATTTTATATCTGAACCTCTGCTCTGGCTCTCCAACTTGGGATTTCTACCAAACTGATGTTCAGTGGCTGTAAGAAATCTGAGGCTTGAAGAAACAGACACACTTTAAGTTCCTCTGTTTAAATTTCTAACAGTAAAATTTAGTCCTGGAGTTTTATTTATGACTTCAGGTGCCTATGCATTAGATTTTGAATTCTAGCTCCCTGCTATTCTCTCACTTTTCATTAATTTTCTTGCTCAGTGTGGTCTCTAGCTGTAACTCTGGAAGAAGGGCAGACTAATACCGTCTTTCTTAATTTATCGGTATATATGATCCTAAAATGAAATTCTTGGCTACCTTACGCTTTTTCTCAATTCAGTGTACTCTTATGGCCCTAAGATTTTCTAATGCTGCTGATTAGCTGGGCAATTAATTTAGAGGTATAATGAAGCTTGAACTTAAAATCATAAATTTTGCAACAGAAAATGTGAAACTAACAGAAGAACAGCTATGACTAATTATATTGTTTATATGTTGTTAGTGAAGTTTTGTTTCTAATACTCTGAACTTGTGTTACCTTCTGAACTAGAAGAGTTGCTATGTGTAGAGTTGGCTTGAATTGTGGAAGATTCATGCCCCTGCAAATATAGTGCATACATTTCAACAGTTGCTCTGCTAACCAGTGCTTTGTATCCTATAGTGAAGGAATAGCATGTGTTTATAGGACCAGCTACACTTTCACTGTACAACTTTCATGAAGTTGGTATTGTGTTATTCCTGTCTGTCCTGTCTCATCTCACAAGTAAAGTATGCTACCATCTTGAACAATAACATAAATGAGCTAGTTTCTAAGTAATACTTAAGTCCTACCTTAAATTTAACAGCTTCCCTGATCTTGGATCATTTATATAAGGTACTTTTTGAAATTGTTTTTAATTTTTTAATTTCTAGCACAAACTGTTTTGGCAGTCGCTTCCCAGTTGGAGAAAGCAAGCCCCAATTAAGGTCTTTCCTTAGGCGAACTTTAAATGTGATGGGAGGAGTAGGAAGACTCATTCACTGAGTCAGTTGTTTACCACAGGTTTTATTTTATGTGAGAGTGCTTATGCTGACTCTTTATACACCTTTATAATGTCAGAGTTACTTTATTCCTAATTTCCTTCAGGGGAATAGAATCAAATGTGCTTATTTTTTAGGCAGAAAACTGGCAAAAGTTTTATGTAATTAATAGTCTTTCCAACAGAATATGAATTAAAATGAATTGGAGCACATTGGGTTTAATCTCTTTGGCTGGCATCTTCAAACAAGGGAAGTGTTTGAAATAGTTACATGTTGAGCACCTGCCTCTCCTCAGGAGTCCTGAAGATCCCAGCCATTAGTATACTCATTCCAATCCTGACATATCTTGGCTCGTAGACCTTTTGTTGTTTTCTGGGTTGGCTTTTTTTAGCCCATTATGTGCAACTAATCCGCAGCATAGAACTCAAAGTAGCTTCTAGATCTGCCTCTTCCTTTGTCTTTACATATAGTCATCTTGCTTCTGGAATTCAGGTGAGTGAAGCAAGTTTAAAATGTGCAACATGGAAAGTAACCATTAGCTGGTGGGCTTTAACTTCAATAGAAACATATTTTTGTTATAATTCAGCATAGAACTGCTGACGAGAGGGACCTAAAACATATTGAATATAGCAGAATTTTCAGTGAAAGGCTTTCAGATTATTGGCAATTAGTTTGTAGTGGAAAATGAGTGAGAGGATAATTTGTATTTAAATTATCATTGATAATTTGCTATGCTGTTTTTTGTGGTTACAGAAACTTTTGTTGCTTTAACACAGATCTCAACAGCCAGCTATTTGAAATAATCAAGATGTACTTTAAACTGTAAGCATTTGGGATACTGCTTGGAATGACCAGAACGCATATATAGGTCTGGTATAACTTTAATACCAAACTGGGGAATATTGTGCTTACACTGAGTATAAAGCCTGTATTGGCAAACCTAGTTCTTATTAATATTTTTAATAGCTTGCTATTATGTGTTTTTCCTCAAGGATGTTTTGTTACCAAAAGCTTAATGGATAGGGGAAGTGTAGCTAAAGCTGTCTCTCTTGAAGTGTTGCTGGAGACGTGATGTTTATGTTGATGCAAGTGCCAGAGTACTAGGGATCAGTTTATACAGACAGTTTATGTCTGGTCCAGATTGCAGGGCAGTAGTTGGTTGAATGTAAGCACTTAAAATGGGAAATTAAACCTCTAACTTTCAAGTACTGTGGAGTATTCCAAGGGAAAGCCAGAATTTGTGTGCTAGTCTAGTTGAAGGGTTTAATTGGGACCAATTATGAGTTTTCAGAGAGTGACTTTCACAATGGAAAGTGAAATGCCTGTGTTTCCTGTGAACGTGGGAACAGTTACCACCCAAAGCAACAGCTCAGCTCTCCTCAGAGTCTGTAATCGCTTATCTGTTCCACAGAAGGTGGTATGGCTCTGGTAACTAAGATAACTCTACTGGAATTGGTTCTTTTGATCAAACATTCACAAATACCTCATTTAGAACTAGCTTATTTCTCAATATTAAATGTGCAAATGAGGTAGAAGGAACCATATTAAATATCCAGTAGCTTCGTGCTGCTCTTTGGGGGAGATGTGTTCTTTTATTATTATTCTTTACCTCCAGTTGAGGTATAGCTTTCTCAGAAATTTTTGTGCTGTGCTTTTCCTTATAGTTACGGCAAATAGATGTCACCCTGAAGTAAGTATTAGGTATCCTGTGATAGGTGATCACGTACTTACTTATCACATGGAATATATAGGTTGCCTTAAACTATTGTGCTATCACAGCGTTTCATTTATTCAGCAAATCAACTGAACAAAACTAAAATCAAGCTGCTTAGGAAGATCTTTCCATTTGAACTATGTTATGTCCATCAAATGGTGGGATCATGCCATGAAGGTATTTCTTGATCTTTAAACCTCACTATGACCTCAGAGCTCGGTGTGTTCAATTGAGGGAGTACAGTTGCCATGGAAAAAAGTGATATTTGGAAGCAAACGAGGCAAGCCCAGACTGAGATGCTGTGCTTAGCTTTTGCAAATGCAGCAGGTTTCTTAGGGGAGAAAAGGAAGTCAAACCTTGAGGGCCGTATAGAAGTGAAGTTTGTAGCAGAGAACACGAGATGAGCTGTTACTCCGAATTGTACCGGCAAGGCTTCCCTGGCACTGCGGTTTAGTGTGTGCCCTGAGCTGGCTTGCAAGTTTGTTTCTGGGCCGGTGCTTTTTAAACCACGAACGCACCACAAACTGGACTCGTTTGCGGAGAGGTTTCAGTTCCCCCGGCGCGGGGGCCCCAGCAGCGCCGCCCCCGGGGCCAGGTCCGTGTGCGCGGCGCTGCCAGGCGCTGCCGCCAGGGGGCGCCGGATCCCCGCCGTGCTGCAGTAGTGCAGCGAACCTGCTGTGCAGGAGCATCCTTGGGAATTCTCCTCAGGTTCCGGCTGAAAACAACAGGCTCCTTCAGGGACTGCTTTGGAAAAATTTTAATGCAATGAAATCACGGTTTATAGGTTGCACTGTCCGTGGTTATAGAAAGATGAATGCAGTGACTGTTGTGCAGACTTGTGTTTCAGGACTTTTTAATACAAGTTTGAGCTGAAGATATCTTTCATCCTGCCCAATGCAATAATATCGGGTTATCTGACTGTACTTTGGAAAAAAACTCACTTGATTCTTTAATTTACTTATTCCTTAACTCTTCAGCCATCCACTTCCACTTTACATGTACCAGCTCACTATCAATTATCCCTTGATGTTCTTCCGCTATTAATTGCCAATAGATAAGGTCAGATACTCTTCTCGCAGTATTATATATTGGGGTAATGCCATTTAACTGTTGAAGTTAAGGAAAATTCCTATCTTTGTATGAAGAAATATCTCAAACCTTAAGATATATAAAAATTCCCGGTTGCTGCATTAAAGTGGTAGGTGGTTTATTTTCTAGAGTGTAGGTAGGAGTGATGTCATTACAGATCAAGTATTCAAAAGGGATTTTTTTGTTTGTTTTTTTTTCTTCTAATACAAGGCCCCAGGAACAATGAAGAATTGAATATAGGTGGCTTAAGGCTGACAGTAGGCAGCCACTGAATCCATATAGCCTGCTTGAAATGCGAAATTATATTCAACATTCAGTATCTGTACTGAATATCTAACAGTGGTTTAGAGCTGTGTGATGAGTGAGAAGATTTGCTTGGATATCAAACTTCTGTACAGGGTTCAACTGCAGCTTGTTAAGTTTGGACTGTGTTCCTTGAATATTGGTTCAATTCTAAGTATCTCCAAATACAGTCAAATCTGCGTATCCAAGGTTCGTCTTCTGCCTTAGCTTTTGTGAACAAGTTAAACTGAAAACCTAAATCGTAGTTTGTTCAGTTGTTTCATACTGGATAGGACATTGGAGTTTCTCAATGCTTTGCTAATGGTAGATTCAACTAGGAGGGCATTACTTTTCACAGAACTCTTGTGGATGTAAGTAATATAAGCTTGATTTCTGTAGCTGCTTACTCTACAAGTTCATGTCAATTTTTCTGTGGTACTCATACATTTGGCCATTTAGGTGTTGCTTGTGCAATGGTAGCCCATGTGCAGCCTTAGACACTTCAAGAGCTGCTGTACAGTGAAGTATTAGCCCTATATTTATAAAATTCAGTAAAGCTGGGATGTATTTGTCAACTCATTGCACTTAAGTGGCTCAGCAAGTTAAAGGAGGTATTTAGGGAGTGGTTGTTTGTGGCTGTCACTGGCATCTCTTGCAGCATAAGCATCAGATCAACATCAGCAAGGTGAGTTTTCTGACCCTCTGACAGCGTGAGGCCCAGCAAACACTTTGCAGTTCTTTCAAGTGTGAAAATAATCCATGCATAATAGCAGTGGATGGTTGCTCTGTGCCTGAAATAATGTAGTGCTCATTATGGAGAACTGAGCTATCACCTCTTCCGTGGATTGTTTGTTGGATTTTGATTTTAGTTTTCAAGAAAAACCTAACAACACTCAAGCCTGTTGTGTCCACATGGTACATTATTTTCTTTTTCAAATGGCTGTATAATGCCACCAATGAGGTATTGAATATATTGTAGGAGAATTTTTGCTAGCAGGTTGCTTTTTCTGAAGACCTAATAAAGCCATGTTAAGCTCCTTAGCTGAGACTTTTTTTAATGTTTTATGCTTTTGTCTGGAGGCTAGTCTGGAGAACGGAAAGTTAGAAGAAAAATTAAAGATTTGGGCCTACTGCAGTTATGGGGGACACATGATTTACAGATTAATGGCTGTTGGCCACAAGAGAATATTGAAATTTTTCCAGACAAATACTACTTATAACAGATCTTTCCTTGCTGTAAAATCACCTTTGAATCAAAAAGTCTGTAGCTTGGAAGAAATTCTCCTTGATTAAAACAGGATGCTATTTCGTGTTCTGTTTGGATGTGTTGTTGCTTTGGAGCCTGTGTAGTTGGAAGCCAGATCTAATTATTTCACAATTTTTTGTGACATCGTATTGAAGGCCTACCTGATAGGTCTTTTTACTTACAGCTAGTAGATAACTTTGTTTGAATTATTCATTCCTTCAGATGGATGTTAGCTTTCAATGAGACTGTTCTCAACAGGCCTTGGACTCCAGAGCTCCCTTCAAAAATCTGGTTTTATTTGACTGTGGCAGTGTTGTGTATGAAGTGGCTGTGCTTTATCTAACAACTTCCAATCAAACTTTTTTTTTCTGAGAACATGCATGTAACATGGATGATTTTAGATGTTTAGATTTATATGAAGCATGCTGTGTTTGTAACGGTGTAAAGGATAAGGCATGCAATCAAATATGCAGGATGCAACTGAATCTCAGTTATGCTTGTTTACAATTGATTGGCAGGATAAAACCTGAAGCCTAAAATCGTGAACTACTCAGCTTGCTCCTGCACTGGACATGCTGCCGATAAGCTTCATTTGTATTTGAGTGTCTAGTGTGTATCACAGTATCACAGTATTGTAAGGCTGGAAGAAACCTTTGAGATCGAGTCCAACCTATGGCCCAACACCTACACCTACTAACTACACCTACTCCTACTTGTCAGTTACACCATGGCACTAAGTGCCTCATCCAAATTCTCTTTGAACACCTCCAGGGATGGTGACTCAACCACCTCCCTAGGCAGAGCATTCCAGTG